>WNWU01000043.1:3957989-3987300 GCA_012654045.1 Ptyas mucosa | reverse complement strand
TACTCTACTCTACTCTACTCTACTCTACTCTACTCTACTCTACTCTATCCCCTGGACTATCCCCTAATTTATTTTATAATCATTTGTATAAATAGTGGCCAGTTCTATCAACGACTGCAATAGTGTCTCCTTTGTTTGATCTGGTGAGTCTTTATCCTCTTATCAATGAAACTGTGGCCAGTCTAATCCATTGATTTTTTTCAAATTTGCACCTGCTGCCAGGATAATCAATTAATCTTCCTGATTTTTCATAATGTAAAATTTCAGACTTTGTGGTAATGGAAAAGCTACCGGCATTCGTAAGAGTTCCCCATATGGACTATCCAGATGATGTATATATTATGAGACAAAACAGCTGACTTGCTAAACTCTTTCACGTGCAGTGTGATGGTAAATAATAGCTTAAACACTAATTAACTACGCTGAAGTTGTAACACTTAATAATGCAGCGCATTAGTTTTAAGAACATGCCGTTCAAATAAAATGAATGGTATTTATGGTAACATTGAACAAGAAACAGTGAAATTATATACATCTGCTTCTTGAAAGTCTTCTCATGGCTAGGATTAACATTGTAAAATGGCTGCGCATGGTCACAATCCAACTGAAGAGCCTATTGTATATTAAGAACTGAGGTCAGCTTTGAGAACTCATGACAAATTTGGCTGTCCAAAGACTTGTGACTGGAATCTATTCTGTAGCAGCAGTAGGAACAAAAAGCATATTTCACTGTCAGCACTGTTATTTGTGAAAATAACTATGGAAAAAGTGTAACCTTTTTTTTACAAAATCCAAATATCCATTTCATTTTGGTAGGGAACAGCTTGTAGCCTTTAAAATATTGTGGGTTTTTTTCCCCATTCTGTCTTTGGAATAATGGAGGAAAGTGCCCCTTAATGTATTTGGATCCATTCACATTAATGTAACACCTTTTGCTTTGACAGGAAAAATAATACTGAACTTGCTTTTCAATATTCAGAAATTTTGGGGTTATCAAAACCTTTGGTTCTATTTCAGTTACATTTTTAAGAAAGATTAAAAACCAATCTATGTAATAATTATTCCTTTGTTACAAATATTGCCTCAAGGTTTAGGACCGTTTATCGAAAGAGGGATCTCTGAGGCAGCATGGTAGATGGAGGATGACTCTGCTTTTTGCAGAACTGATGAATGTGGCCAAAATAAAGGTAGTCCTCGACTTACAATAGTTCATTTAGTGACTGTTCAAAGTTACAATGACACTGAAAAAGTGAATTATGACTGTTTCTCACACTTATGATCATTGTAATCAAAATTCAGATGCTTGGCAACTGGTTCATACTTATGACTGTTGCTGTGTCCCAAGGTCATGTGATCCCTTTTTGCAGCCTTTTGACAAGCAAAGTCAATGGGGAAGCCAGATTCACTTAACAACTGGGTTACCAATTTATCAACAGCAGTGATTCAATTAACAAGGGTGGCAAGAAACGTCGTAAAATGGGGCAAAACTCACTTAACAAATGTCTCACTTAACAACAGAAATTTAGGCCCAGTTGTGGTCGTAAATTGAGGACCACCTGTAGGAGCTGGTGAAAGGATCTGGTTAAGGAGAAGATAAGGATTGCCCATGTTTTAATCTTTATAGATTCTCCCTGCAGACAGAATGCAAAATAGTGTTTTCAACTGGGCTTGGTAAGTCTAGGGACCAGGCCAGTATTAACTTTGCCTAAACTACACTGGGCTCCAGGATCCGTCTACTTCCTCTCTTGATTACTTGACTTAAGGAAGCTGCTTATTATTGATTTCTTTGGAGTTAAAAATCTTCTGAAAGACAGGCTGCACTGTATTACTCCAGGAGATTTCCCTTCTACCCTTGATGAAAGAAGCTCTAAATAAGTTTAAGGATTAAGAAAAGCTCTAAATTTTGAAAAATAGCAAAAGGAGGAAAGTTAAGGGACTAGATGGACTTGAAAGAATATTTCCTGGGGTATTTAAGAAAATAGTATATGAAATCTTTGAAATAAATTGTTAAGAAATCCTGTTGATTGGAAAATAAACAGATGGTAGAAGAGGACCGGAAGGCTGGCTACAGGGAACTAGAAATAATGAAGGATTTCTCTTAAAAGGGGCTCAATGATTACAATAGAGCCACAATATTTGACTGTAGAAGAAATTAAGGATGTTTGGGAACAATTTCCTCAGAAGTTGATTACAACATTGTTTGATATTATAGAAGAGGATATAGAAGCAGAATATATTTTATTTGATAAAACTGAGACTGAGACTGCTTTGAATGTCGATTTGGGATTTTAAAAAATGCTTGATTGTAAAAGTAATACGGAAAAAGATGTGGTTCCGAAAATGGATTTAAAAATGTCAGAATAGAAGAATGATATGGAAAACAATGTCGAAATGGATTTGCTAATGAAACCAATTGTTGTCTTAATAATCAAAGCAGACATACAAAAAATAAATTAGAAAAATATTATGGAAAGCCTTCTTACTCTGGATTTACGAAAGAAATGTGTGGAACCAAGAAAAATGTTTCTAAAAAGGTGCAAAGAGGAATTGCTCAAGCTGTTTATGGAAGAAGACAGAAAAAGATAAGAAATCTATCTGTGGGACAATACTTGATGAGATTACAGGTGAAGCTTTTTAGAAATATAAAGATTTACAAAGTGAGTCTGTTGGATAAGGTTAAAATATACATGTTCTCTTTTCTAGTAGCTGTTAATGAGAGAAATGGCATGAAACTATTGGCATACATCCAGTAAAGAACATAGCAAAGTTGTATTTTACTAATATATATCTTGGCTGAGGAGCCTTTTGCTTTTTATTAGTAGTTTCTTATTGATTTAGGTAATCTTGAAGATTTTCAAGTCACATTAGTATTCAGTAACTACTGCCCACTGGTACATCAAGAGTTCAGTGATGCAATGCTATGACCTCATAATTCATAAAGCTTTGCCTTAACTACAGTTTCTTTGGAAAAGTGCAGGCATTTCCTTGCCTTGCAATGAAGCTGTCAACTAACTTTTTTCTTTTCACCTAGAATCATATAATCATCCAAGATCTTGGAGGTCTTCTAATCCAACCCCCTGCCCAAGGCAGGAATCCTTATACCATCCCATATAAATGGGTGTCCAATCTTTTCTTGAAAACCTCTAGGGATGGAACTGCTGTGGCTCCGACCCCCGAGCCCATCGTATTGGAGGAAGAAGGCTCCGAACATGAAGGAGAGGAGCCGGCCAGGCCTCCCTCCCCCGGCCCCTCCTCTCTGACAATTCCTCAGGTGTCGGCCGAAGGAGAGGAGTTGGCCAGGAGCCAGGTGTCTCCGATCAGTCGGAGAGTGATGAGGGAGACAAGTTGTGGCTGGACCCACGTCATCGTCGGTGTGCTAAATGATCACAGCAGAAGAGGAGGCGTGCCAGGGATTAAGCTGAGTCACTGGACCACACCCCACAGGCTATATAAAGGAGGGGTGTGGCCATTTAGATTCTGTGACAGACAAAGTTAATTCTTGCAAGCTTCTTTGGTGCAAAACCTCAGTCTGCTGAAGGATTGTGAATTGGACTGTTTTTTCCCAGCCGGTGTGTATTGCATTTGTTATCTGGTGGAGGAACATCCCCCCTTCTTGTTATAGTAAAGAACTTGGCAGCCAGTTCCCGTAGAGCTGTCAAGCCTCTGATAACGGACCGTTTGTGTGTGCCAATTATTTAACCCTCGACTGTCTGTGTGGGTTTGTGCATGTGGAGGACGGGGACAGAACAGGAACACCCTCACAACTCCAGAAGGCAAACTGTTCCATTGGTTAATTGCTCTCATTGTCAGGAAAGTTCTACTTAGTTCCAGGCTTATTTAACAAGCTTCTACACATTGCTTCTTCTCCTGCCGTCAGGTTCTTTGGAGAATAAGTTGACTCTCTCTTCTCTGTTCAGTACTCTCCCAGTACTGCCCTTCAAGTACTAGGAAACAGCTATCATGTCACCTCTGGTCCTTCTCTTAGGCTGGACATACTAGTTCCATTAACCGTTCATCATACAGTTTAGTCTCCAGTCTTTGTATGTCTCTACTGCCAATGGCGCAACAACAGGCTCCAATGAACCCACTAACTTCTATCCTTTCTCATTTCACATAGTCTCTGTTCCATGACAAAATGCAGTATAAAAAGAAATTCTGTAGGAAGCTCAGAGAAGGGAAAATAACAGTCTAATGCAAGAACATGATAGTTCTGTAAACAATGTTTTTACAGATTAATTCAGTTTGGGTTATCAAATGAGCAGTTGGCTTTTTTTTTACTAGGAGGACTAAAAAAGATAGCATAATATTTCCAAATAATGCTTGCAGAGTGCTATACAGTCAGTTCCTTAAATCAAGTTGAATGTAAAGCCCTCTATATGACCTTCTCAGAGACACCTATTATCTCTGTCACCTCTGTCTTGGCATAATTAATGGCATTCTGTTAGTGGCATGGGCTGAATATTAATTTATCTTCTAATAGGTGATGGAAAGCTTGGTACCCTTATGATAATAGTGCTATGTTCATATAATTATTCATACGTATTAAACATATGTTAACATTAAACAGGAACAGCTGCATTTGGATTCATCACATCGTGAAATTTGTAGCATTTATTTAATGCAAACATAGAAATAATATTAATTTTAAAAAATCGTATCTTCAGAGCTATTATGAAATCAGTGTCTCAGCAGCAATTTATATAGTCACCTCCAACAATAAGAGGTAAAAATAGCAATGTCTGAAGCATTCTGGGTTCTATAGAGTGGATCAGTATTCCTTAAAATAAAGAGATAGGTACAGAGTGAATTCTTGTCAAAGTTAGTATCTAAACCAGTATTTTATAATTTATTATTCGGTATCTTAGCCAGAACACTATATTAACTCTCAAAAACCTAATGATGTATTTAATATAGTTCATAAGTGTGCAAATATTCAGTTGAAGAAAGTATTTTATGAAAAAAATGAACTGACCTTTTGTATAAGAAACATTTATATAAATATAAATTATATAAATATTTGTTTGCTGTCTCCTTTCTGCCAGTTCGGTGTAGAATTACATTTTTTTATTACAAGGAAAGCCAACTATAATTTTTACTAGGATTGATGTATTTTGCCATTATTGCTGACATTGTGAGTAATACCATTTTTATTTACTTTTCCAGAATAATATAATTAAATTTAATATGGCAGCTTTTAGTAGGAATTTAGATTGAGCTACTCTTTCTGTCATATATTTCATCCCAAGTATTCAGAGTGATCGTGATGCATTTTAAAAATTATTTGCAACTGAGCCTGGAAGGAAGAGTCCATAATGAACACTTATTCAGGACTTGAGATATTGTAATAAAAGTACTGAGCTTAGATAATAAAAGAATCCCTCTGTTTTCACCACAAACAGTAGAGGGATAACACTCCTGACTGGTTTGTATACCATAATGTTGACAGAAGCTGAAAATTCAACTATGATGCTATTGGGTGAATTGGGAGAGAGAAAGAGAGAGAGAGAAATTTCCCATATTGTTTCATAACAATTGGCTATTTATATACAAAATATGTCAGTGCAGTAATAAGTGTCAGAGTTAACCTGATGCACCCAAGCCTTATTAAATACTTCATTTCAGTAGAACAAACCTAATTAGATGGGGTTTTAGTTGTATCACTTTCATTGATGGGTATAATTAATGTGAACTGTAGTGAGTCCAATAAACATGACTTTGACTCTCCTTGAATGAGGAGTTGGAATCACTAATTGAGAACCAAAAAGATTTAAAGAAAATATTTGTGTGCATGTATACATATAACATAGTACCTGCACAATGCATAGTCACTTAGTTAAACTAGACATGTGGAAGAACACAGAGATCCACCATCTAAATAGGGAACAGACCCCTCTTTAATTTATCTTAATACTGAGCTTGCCTTGCTGGGTTTTGGTGAGACATAATGGCTCTTATCAAATTAAGGATCAGAAAAATGTTTGTAAACACTTGGGGAAAATCACTGATTAAATGGAATTTGCATCAAAAATCCATAAAGTAAAAAGAAAAAGAAACCTAGTGTTGAAGAACTTTTGCTTAGTTGGTTATATGCCATTGAATGAAGGCAAATCTATGTGTCTCAGGATAATGTTGCAGGATCCAATTTGAGACGATCACCGGGACCAGAGGATTAGTCTTCTGAGCTTTCAGACCCGGGCTGAAGCACATCCTCTGGGAGCTTCTCTCTACCGGAATGTGTGCCATTGAATTTGGCTGTGCCCTGATCACTTCATGGACAGATGCTGAGTTCTTCTAAACCTGCTTCCCATTTGGCTAAAAAAAGTTCCTCATGCAAATCCCAAAATGGTAGTGTACAATTTTGATTCTAACTGTCATCTCACTCAGTCCTGCCACTCTTTAAATATCATCTGGCTCACATGTTATATTCTGGCCACCTTCTCACATTCCATAATACAATTGTATGAGTCACTGATGTAAACAAGAAGTTCCTATAGTACCACTGACACAATCAGGCTTCCTTATGGGATTGACCTAGCCCTATTTTCAATATATACTTATGGAAACTTAATATTCTTACCCAGGACATTTCATCATTTGTTACATGCTTCAGTGTTCCAATATCTCAGGGGTTGCCACAAAGAAGATGGAGTCAAGCTATTCTCTAAAGCACCTGAGGGCAGGACAAGAAGCAATGGGTAGAAACTAATCAAGGAGAGAAGCAACCTAGAACTAAGGAGAAATTTCCCGACAGTGAGAACAATTAATCAGTGAAACAACTTGCCTCAAGAAGTTGTAAATGCTCCAACACTGGAAGTTTTTAAGAAGATGTTGGATAACCATTTGTCTGAAGTGGTGTAGGGTTTCCTGCTTAAGCAGGGGGTTAGACTAGAAGACCTCCAAGATCCCTTCCAATTCTGTTATTCAATTCTTTTTTTTTTAAATTTGATTTATATGACGCCCTTCTCTGGAGACTCAGGGCGGCTTACAGTGCACTAAGCAATAGCCTTCATACTTTTGTATATTTATACAAAGTCAGCTTATTGCCCCCATAAACTGGGTCCTCAATTTACCTACCTTAGAAAGGATGGAAGGCTGAGTCAACCTTGAGATTCGAACCTGCAATAATTGCAGGCAGCTGGTGTTAATAACAGGGTGCTTTAGACCACTGTACTACCAAGGCTCAATTCAATTCAATTTAATCTATATCCATTCATCTCATTTCCACAGCCTTCTTCCAGGTTTGATATTCTACCAAGGAGATCATGAGAAAATTGATAGTTAGTTTCTATAATAGCTTAACTGCAGATACATGGAAGAACAGAGATACACAATCTACATAGAAACAGAACCCATTTCAATTTACATTTATCTTAATGCTGATTAAGTATTCTACCTTTCATTCACTGCAAATAGCTTTAGGTTCCTACAGCAGATGCCTGGGAGCAATTGCTCACATGACTATTCTACCACTGTCATGAAAACAGGAGAAAAAAAGATTTTGATTCATATCTTCTAGGATCATTAAATATGATTGCTCATCTCAAAACTCTCATTCAGGGTACAAGAGTCCTTAGCCCTCATGCCCATCCCAGTTGGACAGCCTGTTGTAAAATAATCAGGTATTGACAACTAATGAAAATAAAGCCTATTTCAAAAGTTCGGATGAAATTACTACTATATAACAAGAGAACAAATACACAAAAAGCACATTCAAATGATGCAGTAAAATAAATATAAATAAATACATGCAATAAAATAAGCTAAGTGTAGTTGGGTGCTTGTATAATTACTTCAAAAAATTGTGGCTATTTAGTCCAATATGTTTTTAATCAGGGTTTCTCATAAAAGTACATATGAGCCCAAACAGCTGATATATATTGTCTTTCCTGTCATTGTACACACGTACACACACACACACACACACACACAGAGAGAGAGAGAGAGAGAGAGAGAGAGAGAGAGAGAGAGAGAGGTGTCGCAGATCATTAATTTAAAGCCAGTAAAACCTGAGGTTATAAAGATGGACTAAAATATTAGTAAAGGTTAAAATGTGACTGAAAAGGTAATTGCTTAATTCCTCTTGGTGTAAAAGATGTAATAAAAATTCAAGATTTTAACTCAGCTGGCTCTTGTCGATCTTGGAAATGCATTTCTACAATGGTTGAGTTGCAGAAAATGGAAACATGCAGAAAGATTTATAAATCCTCTAGTTTTGTTCAAGACTAAGCTGCCCTGATAAATTTGCTGTTTTGATACTTGATGATAAATGTGCAATATTTCGTGTTTAGTATGGTAATAAAAGAGGGAATAATTCCTCTGCAGAATGCTCTGTTTCATCTCTAACAAATTTCCATCTTTTATTTTCTCAGCCTCTTTTGGCAAAGTCTGCCGCTAAACTTTCCACTGGCAAAAGGCTTCTAAAGGCCCCTCTTTGGGAAATATAAGTGTGAACTTTTATTTATATCATTAAGAAATTGCATAAAAATACATGAAGAGTAAAGTAATGGCACACTAATACAGTTGTTTGATTTAGTGATTCTCAACCTTTTCTTCATCATGGACCCCCCTTTAAATACCTTTTGTGGCCATGGACCATGGCCACAGATCACCAAGACTTAACTCAAGATTTAAGTCATAACATTCTCCAAGTCTTTGCGGATCCCCTGCGATGACATCACAGCCCTCCAGAGGTCCACGGACCACAGGTTGAGAACCACTGGTATAATTGATGCAGTCCACTTGAACTCAGTGGAAATAAAAGCCTCCCATGTTCCATAAGAAAGTTTGATCAGAGTTAGCAATAATTCTTTCACAATTCTGGGACTGGGCAGTTGAGGTGCCCAGAGATTTGGATGGTGCAGTGGAGTAGCAGCAACCGCATTATCTACATTACTGGTAGTGGTACTACATTAATAGTACCACTATTTGGTACTCAGTGGTGTATGAGTTGATATGCTCCTGGCTGCTTCTATTAAATTGTCATTTGATGGGACCCAGTAAAAATGCCTCCTCTATTGTGGCACCTGACCTTGGAACAGCTTATTTCCCAAAATTTGGATGGGCCCAACTATATTGGGCTGTTAAAAGGCAGGCCTAGTTGTTCTCATAGGCATAAGACCAAGAGGTTGAGTGAATCTATCTCTGAGAGACACTAGACAGTTGTTTTAAAGGAATGGATGACTGTCCTTGCTTGCTATAAGTGTGGGTTTTGAGGTTTGATGCTTTTATCTCGATTTTTAAATTTGTTGTAAGATACACAGAGTTGTTTAGAATTCATTGAACAAACAAACAAACGAATGAACAAATGAATGAATAGCAGTTTCCTTTAAAGGTGCAATATATTTCTGAACCTCAGTACATGTTAAACAAAACCAGGTTTCCTCATTCCCTTGCAAATATCACTCCCAGCCAAAGCCAGTGAACAATTCCCTCATGAGTGAAGCTTATTTCTTCTCATTTTCCACGCTGAACAAGCTGCCAATCATTGCTCCAGTATTCTTTGCATCTTATGACTTCTTCCTTTATCTCTTATTAACTCATGAGGATATACTTAGAACGCTCCATCCTGCTGATTTCAAATGTCCATCCTTTCTTCTTTCTGTGTCTCTCCCTCCCCTTCTATAAGTTTTTGATCTAGTTCTTTACCTGCTCTCCAAACTGGGTTCTGTTTTCTCTCTTCTAACCCTTCTTCCATTATTTTAGGTATTTAAAGGTTGGTTAAACTATAATCTCAAGGCCAGTGGGTCTCATAAGAAGGGCAATCTTATGCCCTTAATTCTTATGTCTTCTGCAGTCCTAGATTTATCTATTTTAAACATGTTAATTTTCTCCTGATATGCAAACATTTACTATGACCATAGGACTGTATTTCTTCTATGGAATAGATCTCTTGATTCCACCAGCTACAGCTCTCTGGCTTTTTCTATGATGATTGTCTAATATCATCTACTTTAGCTATTTTATTCTCCCTCACTAGCTCCTGCAGACAACTTGCAAATAATTATAAATACCACATATTTGTTTTGTGAATGGTTGTTTCAAATTAACACAATAAGTGATTTAGCCTCTTTAAAAGTATATGTTTGAACTGGGAAAAAATTGTTGAACCAAATATAAATACCAGATATATGGTATTTATAATTGTTTGCCAGTTGCAAATAGCATCACAATAGCATCCTTTATTTCCTAGGATTGTAGTGATTTGTCCAGGAATGGAAGTATTAACTGGAACAATATTGCAGAAGTGCAAAGTGCAGTGACCATATCTTAAATGATACATTCATGTTATTATTAATGATGTATTCAGTCACACAGATTCAATCTCAAGTAGCAAATATTTATCCTTTTTAAAAAGTTGAAATGTAAGATCATAATTGCCTTTCTTGTACATCTTTCCAACATATTAATTCCTATCAACTACCTCTACAGAAAATAATATAATAATACAATAACAGTAATGTCTTCTGATAATAATATCATGTTGTCTATGATACGTATCTGTATACTTCTCACAAAATCTGCATCTGTTCTCTGGAAGAAGTACACAATAGAAAGGATGGAACGTTTCCAAGCTGTCATATATTTCAGAAATGTTATACTATAAGTTTGAGATTGGGTCAGTTGGGAATAATTCAAGCATTCAGACTTTCCTACCATTTTCATAGTGGTTACCATTGTTTTGATTCTTTTCAGTGCAATGAAATGTTGAATAAGAATTATAGGGCCTCCAGACTGTTCCTCAGCAGGGTAAAAATCTGAAAACAAAACTAAACTATTCCAAATTTGATGTGGGAGGAAAAGGTGACAAAAGAACTAAGCTGAAAAATGGACTGAATCAATACAATTTGAGGACTGCAAAGAAAAAATACGCATAAAAAATCCCTCTATTTCAGTAGTGGGTTCCTCCCGATTCGGCCCGGTTCTCCCGAGCCGGTAGCGGTGACGATATGACATCACCGAACCAGTTCTGCCCCCCACCCCCACCTCCCCACCCCCCGTATTATTCTTACCTTATATTTGGCCCCCACCCCCAATCTATTGCTGCCTCCTGAGTCCCAGCTGATGGCTAGAGGGAAAAAACTGTTTAAACTCTTGCAGCGGGGCTTCAAAGGGCTGCCCTACAGCTGATCAGTATTAAAAGAAAACAAATGAGTAGACCAGTGCCTGCAAAAATACATGAGTAGATCAGTGCCTGCAAAAATAAATGGGTAGACCAGTGCCTGCAAAAAACAAATGGGTAGACTGGTACAGCTCTGCAAGCAGGTAAAAGCCTGGTAGACCAGTACCTCTGCTATATCCTAAAGAATTGTCACATGACCATCAAGCCATGCCGACAAAGTCAGCCACGCCCACAGAACCGGTAGTAAAAAATTTTAGAACCCACCCCTGCTCTATTTGTCCTATAGGAAATGTTGTTGTACAGTGATTCAAAATACTACCAAATTTCCCTTCTAAACGGCTTTCCCAATCATGACCTGAAGCGAACCCCACATACCCCATCCTTTGCTTCCCAGTGCACATATTCACACCAAATAGACACAATGCAAGGGGAAGCACAAACACATAAAGGTACAATACATTATTTCATTATCCAGAAGAAAATAGATATGGCTCCTTGAGCCACTGCTTGTAAAGAGGTTAGAACTGCTTCTAGAACTATATTCTGCATGCCTTCCTTACTTTGTTTACGTAGAGTATAAAGGCTGCTATATTTTCGTCATATAAGCCATTAACAAACAATTCTTATTTATGACTTATTCGTGTATTTTTGCCAACTTGCTAGAGTTGCTCAGTTTGACACACACCCAAAACTGTATAGCTGATATGTTGGTTTATCAAAATTTCTGCTGAGTACAGAAGATACTGGATAGTGTCTTGAAATTTTCAAACATTATTTTTAATAAGAAAAAAGCTGACATTTTGAAATGGGTTTCATAGCCTCCTGGCGTTATCTTGGTATTTCTACTGTGTTTATACACACAGGAAGAAAGGTTATATATTACTTAATCTACCGGTAATTCATAATACATCATTTTATTTCCTTAAAGCATAAAAAGTGGTGATTTTACATATAAAGCTGAATTTATACCTTTTCTAAAAAGGAATATTAGGAGAAAAAAAGGAAGCAGCCTGTATTATCAATGAAAGCAACACAGCTGACATTTGGTAAATATAGCATTCAGGTTATTTATTACGTTATCTTCATCTCTATTTGAAGCCAGTTTTTATTTAGGGATATTATTTGATTAAAGCACTATTACTCAACTTACTTAGGTGAGTCAGTTCATTTGTCAATCAATTAAAGCAATCCTAAAATGGTGGGTGCATGCCTTTGAGTAGAAAATATTACTTCCTAAAAATTCCTCCTTGGTTTGTATATTTTCTGGTTCTCTTTGGTGGCATAGCTCAGGTGCTATGAATCATTGATGGGTGAAGGGTGTTCAAATCATCCATTTTCCTTCTCCATCACTCATGGAACATTGATGGTAGGCAGCCACAACTCTTAAAAACATCCTTCTTCTATAGGCAAGAAAGGATGCATAAGGTCATCTATATTTCCCATTTCCCAAATTTTCAATCAAACCTTGAAATGTTTTTTCTACCTCAGTCAAGGTAACTGTTTAATTTAGCTTTTTTGCACTAGTCAGACTACAGGATGCCTAAAATAGTCTGTTCAGATCTGGGTATCATATTTGAGGAAGGGCATGATAATAAACTGAGCAACCAAGATGATAAAACCCCTGGTGAAGATTGGAAATGTTGCTTATATTTAGAAAGAAAAAAAATGTTGGAAATATTTGGTCTGGTCTCAAGTATATACAGTAAGGCTTTGTGTAAAAGGTGGGACAGAATTGTTATCCTGATCGAGGATAAGAAATAATGGTTTAAATTACAAGAATGTTCATTGCAGCTGGAATCTTAACAATAAGAGCTTTCATTGAGATATGTAAACACAATTTTAACAAATTGGCACTATTATGGTAGCAGATTCCTGTACAAGACAGAAATCTTAGAAGTGCTATTTTACCTTTTCTTCTATCATATATGCTTTGTAGGTTGAGCATAATTTTTTAGGTAACGTGTTCTGTAATAAATGATGAATTTCTGATCAATTAATCAAAAAGTTTGCTTTAGCTGATAAAAATGTTTTTATTGAACACCATAACAGATTAAACAATTGTTTAATCAACTAAGTGTGATAAATAAAATAAGTAGACAACAGACCAAATTAATAGAGTTCAGTTTTTAAATTTACAATATGTTTGCCATTGCCAAAAAACACTCTTAACACACTTAACTCTTAAGAAAGGCCCAATAATTGCTATTCCTATTTTGCATATAACAAGTACAATTCAAAATTCATTCAAGAGTCTATTTGCCTAAATCCAGTGAATTTGATCAATATTAATGTAATCCACGCTAATTTAGACCTCCTTAATTTAGAAAATAACTATTCTACTCATGGTTTAATTTGAATCTGGTTATTTGTGTCTCATTCCCTACTAAAGGAATATATACTTCTTAGATATTTACCTCAGAGGTGGAAAAATTGAATACAATAAAGCTAAATGCTAGCAAATGTGTAATTTTAAACTATTAATTCTTGAACCAAATAAAAAAATGAATAATTTAGAATTTTCATTTTTTGTTGGAGAAAAAGTATGTGAACCCCTTGGGATTATGTGGACTTTTGCATGAATTGGTCATAAAATGTGCTCTGAACTTCATCTAAGTCACAACAATAGAAGAACACAGTCTGCTTAAAATAATACTACACAAACATTAGATGTTACCATGGTTTAATTGAACATAACATGTAAACATTCACAGTGCAGGGAGGAAAAAGTATGTGAACCTTTGGACTTAATAACTGGTTGACCCTCCTTTGGCAGCAATAACCTCAGCCAAACGTTTCCTGTAGTTGCAGATCAGACCTGCACAACAATCTGGAGTAATTTTGGACCACTCCTCTTCACAAAACTGTTTCAGTGTAGCAATATTCTTGGGATGTCTGGTGTGAATCGCTCTCTTAAGGTCATGCCACAGCATTTCAATCAGGTTGAGGTCAGGACTCTGACTGGGCCACTCCAGAAGGCGTATTCTGTGCTGTTGAAGCCATTTTTTTTGTTGAATTACTTGTATGCTTTGGGTCATTGTCCTGTTGCATCACCCATCCTCTGCGGAGCTTCAGTTGGTGGACAGATAGTTGTACGTTTTCCTGCAAAATGTCTTGATAAACTCTGGAATTCATTTTTCCATCAATGACAACAATCCGTCCAGGCCCCGAGGCAGCAAAGCAGCCCCAAACCATGATATTCCCTCCGCCATGTTTTACAGTGGGGATGAGGTTTTGATGTTGGTGTGCTGTGCCTTTTTTTCTCCACATATAGTGTTGTGTGTTCTTCCCAAACAACTCAATTTTGGTTTCATCTGTCCACAGTATATTTTTCCAGTAGTGCTGTGGAACATCCAGGTGCTCTTTTGCAAACTTCAAATGTGCTGAAATATTTTTTTTGGACAGCAATGGCTTCCTCCGTGGTGTCCTCCCATGTACTCCATTCTTGTTTAATATTTTCCTTATTGTAGATGTGTCAACAAAAATGTTAGCATGTGCCAGAGATTTCTGTAGGTCTTTAGCTGACACTCTAGGATTCTTCTTTACCTCATGAAGCATTCTGCACTGTGCTCTTGCAGTCATTTTTATAGGACGACCACGCCTAGGGAGAGTAGCAACAGTGCTAAACTTTCTCCATTTGTAGACAGTCTGTCTTACTATGGACACATGAACATCAAGGCTTTTGGAGATACTTTTGTAACCCTTTCCAGCCTCATTCAAGTCAACAATTCTTGATCGTAGGTCTTCTGAGAGCTCTTTTCTGCGAGGCATGGTTCACATCAGACAGTGCTTCTTGAAACCAGTAAACCCAAAACAGGTGTATGTTTTTAAAGGGCAGGACAGCTGTCAGCAATGCACCCAATATCATCACACTGATTGGAGTCAAGGTTGGCTCACTCCTGGCTCCAATTAGCTCTTGGAGAAGTCATTAGACTAGGGGCTCACATACTTTTTCCTCCCTGCACTGTGAATGTTTACATGTTATGTTCAATTAAACTATGGCACCATCTAATGTTTGTGTAGTATTATTTTAAGCAGACTGTGTTCTTCTATTGTTGTGATTTAGATGAAGTTCAGAGCACATTTTATGACCAATTCATGCAAAACTCCACGTAATCCCAAGGGGTTCACATACTTTTTCTTGCAACTGTATATATTGTTCCCTGCATTTAAAATGTAACATTTAGGAAGACAATACATATACATATACAGTTTCTGGAATATTTCCGCTTAGAATAAATGTTTCTTCTTTTGTAGAAAATGGACCAAATAAATTTTGTGCTTTGACATGAATATTATGAGCCACTACAAAATACAACCTCTTTTCAACGATAAAAATTTTATCCTGAGTTATAGTGTGGTAGAGAGAACTTCCAGTGACACAAAAAATAATTGCTCATGTTAACAATATATAAAAATGCTGCTCTAAAACGGCAGATTCTAAATGTTAAGAATCTGTACCAGATGTGGGTACATGTATGCATGAGTATATATTATATATAATGATAGATATATAAAATATAGATTATATATGCATATAGTATATACTTTATAGTCTTAACATATTAATAACTCTCTTTTGACTATTCAAAACCAACAAAATATGTACAACTATAGTTCATATGATACTAGGATTGAGTCTAAAATTGGGAACAATTATCATTTATATCATCTGTTGGAAGAAGTGTCTATCTGGGTTCAGCTCCAAGTAGAGAGAAAGACACTGGAAACATGGAGACTGCTTGAAAAGATGGTTTAATGGTGGACAGGACCACATGGTTTGAGGTCCTGGGCAAAAAGGCTCATGAGTGAGAGAGAGAGAGATTTATACCCTCTGTTGGCCTTTGAAATTGAGCTTGTATTCTGATTGGTTGCCAGACTCCCACGGGGCTATGCAGGGGTAACTTTGTAGGTTTTCTGTATTCCAGGCTTGGTTGAGCCTTGCTGGTGATGTAATGAAAGGGTTTTGGGCAATTCCTACTATGGCTCTGCCTGAGGGACGTAGAACTTCGTTATGTAGAATACACTGGCCTAGGCCATAATGGCCCATTGACAAAGGTGGGGGGGGCTGAACTTCTGCTCCCTTTTAGTGGAAATATCCTGCCCTTTTAATATTTCCTAAGATATCTCATTTTCCTAGGAGAGGGATGGGTGCTAACTTCCTACACATCATATCAAATGTACTAAAGATTTTCTTCACCTTAAGAGTCATGTAAAATATGAATTGTAACAGACCTATAACCCGAAGAAGTCCCACTAATTTTAGTGGCATTTACATTCATTTAGCTCTTGCCACATATAATTTCAAAATGTCATGTTTAATACTTTTAGCTGCATCATTTGATGAAAAAAAGCAAACTCTGCACTTGTAGTAGTTTCAATTAGTTTTTTAAATTAGATCAAAGTAGCTATCTTGTATGCATAAGCATCAAGATGTGAGAGAGAGATGTATTCCACCCCAGTATGACTAATTTATCTGTTCTTTCAAATATTTGTTCTCCTTCTTTCAGAAGCCTAACATATGAGATAAACCAAAGGATTTCTGATACTAATTTTGTACTTAATTATATTCATTTTTTTCAGATGCCAGAGTTACTTTTTTAAAATACAGAGAAACACACACAGAGGTACACAGCCCATATTTTTTCCCTTTTGGAGACTGCCTGGGCAAGTTCCTGCAGTTCTTTTGTCAAGGTTTTTCGGAAGTGATTTGCCTCCTTCCTAAGGCTGATAAAAAGTGAATGGCCCAAGGTCACCCAGCTGGCTTTGTGCCTAAGACAGAAGTAGAATTCATGGTCTGCCAGTTTCTAGCCTGATTCCTTAACCATTAGACCAAACTAGTTCTCATAGAGACCATATTTTTTTAATATAAATGGCATCTCTATTGAGTTAGCAGCTCTCTAAGATCTTATGTGAATATATTTCCAATCCACTGTCTATAAGTTGTGTTAATTGGAGATTCCATTGTTGACATGAAAATATTTTCTTCCTTTAACAAATATATTGTATTTATATGAAAGGTAGATGACACTGAATGCCACACGAAGAAACCAAACTGTTAATGAATAAATACACCAAACAAAAACCCTCCCTGCAATCCCCACTTCCCCATTTTACCAACCAAAATATCTAGATGCAATCAATCCTGGAGATTTGTGCTGCCCTCCAGATTTCAGGCTAGTCACTCAGTTTCAACCATAAACCTGGTAATTAATATCTGGCAACTTGCACTGGACCAGTGTAGTAGATTCTAGTTTATAATCAGAAATGTTCCCATTATTCAATCCAAGAGCAATCTACATTTACCTTTTGCAGTTTGAGACCACTGTTTACAGATACACCATGTGTAACAGATGGTCAGTAGTCCAGATGGAATATAACCATCAAAGATATGGCTGCTGTTTTTCTATTCAGGAGACATTGCAGCAGATTGAGAGCAAGTTGAAAGTAGATTTTTTTTTAAAAAAAAAAGACAGGCTGCAAGAATGACATAGGGGGAAAAAAAGTTACACCGGACATGTAAAAGAAACCTGCAGATGTCTTAATGATTTAAAAGGATATGCAAACAATAAACCAAGAGGCTGACATGGAATATTTTTTATATTGAATTTACAAAAGGAGCTTGTTAAAGTCTTGAAGAAGAATAAAGAAAAATGAAAAGAAATAATTAATAATTCCATGATACTGTTTGAAGGAACTAAAGATGAAGATTGTGAGAAGTGACAGGAAGAATTGTAAAATTGGTTTACGTGATCAAGGTTCAAATGGATATTTTGTTAAGTCTGGTAACACTAAATGGACATCAGCACTGAAATGACAAGGTTTTGTGAATTTGTTTATCAATAAGAGATGGAATATGGGAAGAAGAAGATGTGATGATTTACTAAAATTGTTTATATATACTTGTGATGAAGGTGGAAAATAACATTTTTAATATGTTTCTTTTTCCTTTACTGTTTTTTTCTTTCTTATCTATTTTTATGTAATGGGCGAGCTTGAGAAAAGGGGGAAAGACTTACTGCCTAGGAAACAAACATACAAGAGAAGCGGGAGCCTGCAATCACTTAACAATCACAGAAAGAAACTGAGAAAGGACCTGCTCTAATGGATCAGCCAGTTAAAAGTGTCGCTGGACATTTGTCCCTTCAGACTAGCATAAGCTGACTGTTGTGTTCATTATGTGATTATGATACTTCAGTCAATCTTAGTTGTTTCTGAATACCTGGGGCATAAAACACTTTAAGAATAAATTCAGACAATATTTTCTAAATACAGTTCTTTCTTTAGTTGGGGCCCACAACATCATATCTATTTCTCCTTCGACAAATCCAGTAGGATGTCTAGATGACAATAGTGTTTCTACCAGGATATACATTCCAATAATGTACATGAGAAACTGCCCTGTATTTTCAACAACTTGATCAGGATGTTGCAAGTTCTTTTGTGCACCTGAAAGGAAAATAACATTCTGCTTCTTTCTCACCTTCATCCCTCCCAATACGTAAAACCGTGCTTCATTTGAAGTGTTCACTGATGCTGTTGCGTTTATATATTTATAGATACAGATATATAAGTCCTGTCACTTGTTCTGTCACATTGTGTTCTGTCACAATGTTTCCTTTTCTTCTCCCAAATTTTCACCTTAAGAACTACAGAACTTTTTTTACCCTTCTTTGAAACTATGTGCTTGAATGCCTTGCTTTATTTCAAAAATCTTTTCAGGGCTTTGGGGAAATAGGGAGAATACTGTAGACATTTTATCTCTTTTATATTATTTCAGTAACTTAAAAGAGCAGCCAGTTACTAATGTATTTGTCAGAGTCTTTGTTCTTTAGGTTTACAGGGCTGATGTTAAGTTTACCAAACTGATATCAAGCTAACCGAAAACGAAGTTGATACCTTTTAACAAGGAATACTGCTGTGTGCAGCTTCAGCTGAAAGAGCAAAGAACATCTGGTGGTTTATCTATGTACACGTACCTAGAAGAAGTCTTTAATGTTTCATTTTGACACATGCCCTCACCATCGTTTTTCATAAAGATGTTTTTTTCTGCAAGGTTTCTCAAAGGACTTTTATTCTGCTTTGCTGAATGTAAAGATGAGTAACTTTACTTTTCCAAGATCCTTAGTGCCAAACTTCTGATTATTCAGACTAACTACTGTGAATAGCATTAACAAGATTATGAAAGAATCAAACTTCTTTCAGTAACAATCGGTATATTTTAATGTCAGTCTCTATGTACTTATATCTATATATCTATATGTTTCATTCTATGTCAAATGCACATTTACTTTTCACTTTGGGATATTTATCTTTTCTAGGAATCCAATGTATTTTTACTTGGCAATACTTACCTTTCCTTATAGCTGCCCATCACCAAGACTCTGTACAAGACAGAGATGTGAAATATGAATTTTGAGGGCACTTACCATAATGCAATTTTCACTTATGTTATCCAGTTGTTTTCTGCCAAACATCCCTTTTAGTTGGCGAATTAATTAATCAAAATATAGAAGGTATTTTGAGATAAGCAAATAGCAGGATTACAGACTGACTTAACACAAATGTGTAAATTTGATGTCCCTGGAGTGGAATCAACAGTAACAGGGACTACTTAACTCTAATAAGTTGGCTTTGCTACATAATACACTTTGGAAGACCTCGCTGCTATGTGAAGTAGCCAGTTGCTAAAAGGCTTGGCACAACTATTTTGACCATGTCCGGAGATCAGAACATAATCCAGATATTGGCGTGGCAGTTTTGCTGAAGCAGATCTGAGCAAAGTGATTCATGAAATGATTTCCATAGCCATACTATACAATAGAGAAAAAAACCAACAATAATCTGCACTATACTGATGATACTATTCTAATACCTGAAAATGCAAATGATTTATAAGTTGTAGTAATGAAAGTCAAGGAGTGCAATGAAGAACATCACTAAAATTGAATATAAAGACCAAACTATTTTCAACAAGTCCAATAATTGACAATGAAGATACTGAAGTGATGGATAGCTTTCCCCTTTTAAGATTAGTTATGAAAAATGAATGAACTAGAAATCAAAAAAAATATTTTGCAGATTTGCCTTGATAGAGTAGCAATTAAGGCCTTGGAAATGATACTCAAAATGCTGGGATTTGTCTATCCTACGAAGATCAAAATCGTGCAGGCAGTAGTTTTCCCCATGACGATATATGGAAGCAAAAATTAGACTTTGAAGAAGCAGGATAAAAAGAGCATTTTTTCCCCTTTTCTCAGGAGTGGGGTGTGTTTCTCCTGAGAATACTAAGGATAACCAGAAAGCAACAAATGGATCATACAAATCCAACCAATATTATAGGCAGAGTCAAATTCTGACCAACTGATGACCTATGCAAAGCCTCAAAACAATGCCCTTGGCCTTTCCATTGCTTAACTGACAAGACATTAAAACTCAACAAGTACTGACATAAAAAGAACATTAAAGAGACCTCATAACTATATTAAACTTTTCAGAAGAGCGTATTAATTTGACGTAAGCAATTTAATCAAATTGTTTACTTGTAACTAGAACAAAGAAAAATATATTTTTATTGCATTTTTAAGTAAAATTGTTGCAAAGGAAAAATGCAAATACAAAAAAAAATATCAAATCCAATTTTGAATCACCCTCTCAAGGATTATAAGGCAAAAGGCAAAAGGAAAATAAAAGAAAATAAAAGAGGACAATCATCCACCAGATGGATAGATTCAATGACAGCAGTTATGGGTGCACTTTTGGAAGACCTAAAGGACCAGGTTAGGGACAGATTGTCCTGGAGAAAATTTGTTTGCGTGATTGCTAAGAGTCGGTATACTGACTTCTTGATGCCTAATCAATCAACTACATAATGGATCAGAAAATAGAATCTTAAGACTTATTCTTATAAAAAGAATAAATATGAGATACACCATCAGACACAGTATTAATCATAGTTTGAAATCTGAATTTATTTATGCATAATTTATGGATTCCCTTTACCAAGGAATCAATAAAAGATTTTCTAGTAATGGTAGATTATAGCATTTTGTGCCTGTAATTTTTTTCTTTTCTCCCTTTTTATAGGAATAGAAAAGAATAGAATGGCCTATAACTCAGTATGTTTTGCTGTCTGTTCTTTTGTATCTTAGTAAAGAATAGAAAGTCTGTGGTTCACTCCAATGCATGCATGATTCTTGAAATTGTACTAGACTTCTGATTTAAAAATGTGACCTCAAAGTTGTACATGCAAGATAGATAGACTATGTGATAAAGTAAACTGCATCCTGATTTATCAGGAATAGAAAGGTAATTTAAAATACAAGGTGTTTAATCATAGTGAAGCTTTTTACAGTGGAAGAAAAGATGATTGAGGATCAGGTTGCTGCTGAACAGAAATCTGCAAGCTTGGCTAGTATTTTCATTTTCCAGGTTTGTGTTGTTTGTAGACACAAAAATAAAATCTGTTCCCATAGCAGGCTAAGGAGACCAGAAAAATGCAGATTCTGCATTTTTTTGCTTCCAGGTGAAACTGAAGAAACATGTACATATACAGTATATTCACATATGATCTGTGATATCTGGATGGCAGATAGGCTTTCATAGCAAAATCCCTTTCTTTTTACCCATATTTAGTTAAGATGTACGTTGGCTCCTATATTCATTTTAATGTTTTTTGTGGGAATAATCTTGTGAGCAAGATTATTTGAAAATATTAGAAAAGGAAGCTGACTATTATCAGAAACGCTAAACCGCATGAAATTTTGAAGAATGAGCCAGGAAGATTAATTAATTAATTAATTAATTAATTTATGTTTTAATGTCTATTCGTAGATATATTTTTATGGCTGTAAAAATGGCAGCTTACGCTGCCGTAATTTTGTAATTACTAACCAATTATTGTGTGTTGGAGATTTGTTAACCAATAATAATGTAACACGCATAGTAGGTGAGAACTGAGAAACTTAGAAACTATATAAACTATGTCTGATGCTCAATAAAGTTGCTGTTTTGGGGGTTTTGGGATGAGACCACAGAGTCTGGTAGTGCATTCCAGGCATTAACAATTCTGTTACTGAAGTAATATTTTCTGCAATCGAGTTTGGAGCGGTTCACTTTAAGTTTGTATCTATTGTATGCTCGTGTATTGTTGTGGCTGAAACTGAAGTAGTCATTGACAGGTAGGACATTGTAGCAGATGATTTTACGAGCTATGTTTAGGTCATTCCAAAGGCCAAGTAGTTCTAAATTTTCTAAACCCAGAATTTAAAGTCTGGTGGCATTAGGTATTTTCTTGTGAGCAGAGGAGTGGAGGACTCTTCTTATGAAATATTTCTGGAAGCGCTCAATTGTATTAATGTCCGATAAGTAGTGCGGATTCCAGACAGATGAGCTGTATTTGAGAATTGGTCTAGCAAATGTTTTGTACGCTCTGGTTAGTAGTGTAATATTACTGGAGAAGAAGCTACACAAGATTAGGTTTACAATCCTTAATGTCTTTTTGGCATTTAGATCATTTGATATAAGTACTCCAAAGTCCTTGACAGAGTGAGGGTCATCTACAAGCTCATGTCCACTTAGCTTGTATTTTGTGTTCTGATTCTTTTTGCCAATGTGTAAGACAGAGCATTTGTTGGTTGAGATTTGGAGTTGCCAATTTTTTGACCATTCCAACACAAAGTCAAGGTCTTTTTGAAGGGTAGCAGCATTGTTGGTAGTGTTAAATAGTTTAACATCATCAACGAAAAGAATGCAGTTACTTATAATATGATCCCAAAGGTCATTTATGTATAGTATGAAGAATGTTGGTCCTAGAACGCTTCCTTGGGGGACACCACTATTAACAGGTGCAGGATTTGATAGGGCGCTCCCTATTTTGACCACTTGTCTGTTTGACAGGAATGCAGTTATCCAATTATGGAGGGGTCCAGAGATGCTGTAGAATTGCTCCACGTATTTGTCAGCACTGTTTTTTGACAAACAGGGATGTTTTTAATAGACTCTTCATGTTAGGCACTCAGCGAGGCTCATGTGATGACAGCTATAACTAACTTGATATCTACTTAAAAGTATCTATTAATCTTAGCATTACCTCATGGATAATTTTTAATTTTTTAAAATAATGACTTATATATTTATAATGATTGTTTTTATGTATTTATTTTATTGATTGTTGTATGCCGCCCAGAGTCACTTCTTATGAAAGGGATGACCATATAAATGTGATTAATACATACACAAACAAACAAACAGAAGTCCCCTAATAGTTGCCCTAGTAAATGAAATTGTTGTGCAGTTAATCTTTTTTTCTGGAAAATTAGCTATGCCACAGTATCTTATTCTAATGATCATGGCAGTTGAAAAGTTTTTTTAAAAAACGTTGCTTGAGTTTCTGGAGGAGGGTGGCAGAGAGGGGCCAGGGATAAAAATAATTTTTTATCATTGGAGGAAAGAATAAGCCATTTACTGTACAATTTCTGGAATCCGGAGGAGATACAGCTTTTTGACTCCTTTCGTGCACTCCCACAACCAGAAAGGGCCCAAATTATAAAGCGCCTGTCTGCAGTTAAATCCAAGCTTTGGAGTCTTTCACTACCTGATAAGGATCCCCTTGGACCCCAGGGAGTCCACATCGATTTAGCAGAGGCAGTTTCCTCGGCCCTCCCTCCAGAATGTCCAATTCGTCAACTTGAAGATCCAGGGCTACTCCAAACCTCGTCTGTTGATGTCACTGAATGCTTGCCAGGTAAGCAACCAATGAACGTTGGAAGCACAAACTGGACTGCATTCAGAGCCCTACAGCCTCATGAACAAGGCTCACCTCCCCTCCCCTCTTCCCTGCCTTTATCTCCCAAGACGGTGACACTTCCATCTAATAATGGCTGTATTTTTTCGGATCTAAAGGGTTCTCTGACAAAAATTAATTATATAGAATGACTAGCAAACCCAGCATCCCCCCCATGCACACTTAGATGCCTTTCATGGAATATAGCAGGTTGGGGGAGAAGGTGCGGCACCTCGGACTTTATCAACTATATTCAGTCATTCGATGTGGTCCTGCTTCAGGAGACCTGGGCATGCGATAAGATATCCCTTACAGGGTTTACGGCCATTTCTTTGGCTGCTACCAAACAATCTAAGACGGGAAGATCTAAGGGTGGCTTAGCTTGCTTAGTCTCTACCAACTTGAAAGTGGAGACAGTGGAGCTGCCCCCCTGTGGGTCCTTAGCTATGGCGTTCCTAATTAAGAGAGGTCATAGTAAAATGTTAGTGTTCAACGTCTACCTTCCTCCGATGGTGAGGCAAGCCAACACTAAGGCTCAATGGGATGAACTGGAGAGCTATATTACTTGTACAGAAACCAAATTTCCAGCGCTGTACATCTTTATAGGGGGTGACTTTAATGCCCGATTGGGAGGCCAAATTCCCCCATTGATTGAGGCACTCTATTCCCAAGAAATCTGCCAGGCCATAGGACACCAGATTTCAGCCAGGCATTCTAAGGATGAACTAACAAATTTTGCTGGCGCTCAACTAGCCCTCCTAGCATCCCAACACAATAAGGCAATCCTTAATGGGAGTACCCCAGGTGATCTAGCGGGTGAATTTACTTTCAGTTCCTCACGGGGGAGTAGTGTTATTGATTTTGTGCTGGTTTCCCAGCCACTAAGACAGGCAGTCCATGCTTTTTTTGTGGACTGCCTCACGGAGAGCGACCACTACCCCCTGGTCACAATCATTGGGCTCTTTACAAATATACATCTGCCTAAGGGCCCCCAAATACTGGATCCTTATGTGGCCTCTTATGCAAGGAGGATCAAATGGTCTCCCAAGACTGAAAGAAAGTTCCACTCTCTTTTATCATCCCTGGAGTGTCATAGCCTATACAATCAGGCCTTAACATGCAGTGATTCAGCGGCAACCTCGACCTTCGAATCATTAATTAATAGTATCCAAAGGGAACTAGGAGCTGACCGTAGGCCAAGTGGCCCATATCGTCCAAGAAGCAATCCCTGGTTCGATGAAGAATGTGTGCTGCTCAGGAACAAGATTAGACAGGTTTACCTGCTCTACCGTAATCGAGGGGACAAACGCCTACCCGAGGACTACTATCGCTTGAAGCGGGAGTATAAAAGACTAATTATTAAGAAAAAGAGGGCTAAAGAAAAAGAGAAGTGGGACCTACTTCTTTTCTCTAGGCAGCAGAAGAACACTCGATTATTTTGGCAAATTGTTGCCAGTTCACTGCCTGGCCATCAAGAACTCCCTCTCTGTTGTATTTCCAACAGAGATTGGGAAAGCCATTTTGGATCAATCTTCCAGGCTTCAATAGTCACGACCGGACTCGGACCACAACTGCCCCCTGCAATTCCGGAATGGCCCCCCGTGACGCATGCTGAGATCAATGAGCTTATCTCTGAACTCAAGTCAGGCAAAGCTCCTGGCCCTGATGCTATACCCCCTGATCTGCTAAAATCTAATCCCAAGTGGTGGACTTCTCTCTTAGCAACACTTTTTACCCATATCAATACCTCTGGCAGGATTCCTACCTCCTGGAGCCTAGCAATTATTGTTCCTATTTTTAAATGAGAAAATAGGAACAACCCAGCCAATTATCGTCCCATAAGCCTGCTCTCCATCATTGGAAAATTATATGCTAAATATCTCCAATGCCGACTCCTTACCTGGGTCGAGGAGTCCAACATTATTGGTGCTGAACAGATAGGGTTTAAAGCAGGCTGTGCCACATTGGACCACTGCTTTGTCCTAGCGCACCTGGTTGACAAATATGCCATCATACCAGGTGGTAAACTTTTTACTGCTTTTATTGATCTAAAGGCAGCGTTTGATTCAATCCCAAGGGAATTGTTGTGGTCAAAATTGCTCAAAAGTTCCATCGATAGACGTCTTTTGTTCTTAATTATATCCCTATATAATCAGACTTCTAGTCAGGTCAGGTGCGGTTTACAGGGAGAACTTTCAAATCCCATCCCGATAAAGAGTGGAGTAAGGCAGGGTTGTGTCCTGGCTCCTCTTTTGTTTAATTTATTCTTATGTGACTTGGCCTCTTACATTGGACGTATTGAGTCTCACGCCCCAAAGCTGTCAACTACGAAGATCCCGCTTCTCCTTTATGCTGATGACGCGGTCCTCTTATCACTGACGAGGCTTGGTCTGAAAAGGCTTCTTTCTGCATTTGGGTCTTACTGCGCTGAGAATCACTTGTCCATTAATTACGACAAATCAAAAGTATTGGTGTTCTCTAGAGCCCGGAAGCTACATAACTGGGCTATTAAGGGTAATGCTGTCAAGCAGGTTTCCCATTTTAAGTATTTAGGTATTTATTTTCAGAACACCGGTGCTTGGACTAGACATCGAACCCAGGTACAGAATTCAGCCTCTTGTAGCCATCAGCAGATTTTAAGATTTTTCTATACCCAAGGTGGCCAATCTATTCCTTCTGCTCTGCGTATTTACAAAGCCAAAACCTTGGCCCAAACTCTTTATGGAGTTCCTATATGGATACAGGGCTTCAAGGAGTGTATCGAAAGAACCCAGGCTGCTTTCTTAAGGAAACTTTTGGGTCTCCCTCCCTGTGTTGGCTTTGCGTCAATGTACCTGGAACTGGGCATTCAATCAGTCGAATGCATGGCATGGATCAACACCTTTAAATGGTGGTTTCGGGTGCTCTTTTTGGCAGCCCCTGGTAGCTACCTCTCCCTGGTGTTAGCTGACCCCTATACGTCTCAATGGGAGAGGGAACTGACAAAGAAACTCCACCTGTTGGCTTTTCAGGGGATGCCATGGGAGACTATGGCCTTAAAGACGCCCAATCTAGGGTAGTCCAACGGCTTGTGGACATAGACTTACAATACCTGAGAGCCAGAGCCAATAAGACCTGCTCCCCTCTGGTCTTCAATCAATTTAATAATTACGGACTGAGG
This sequence comes from Ptyas mucosa, assembly GCA_012654045.1. Classification (NCBI taxonomy): domain Eukaryota; kingdom Metazoa; phylum Chordata; class Lepidosauria; order Squamata; family Colubridae; genus Ptyas; species Ptyas mucosa. The sequence goes on along the minus strand of WNWU01000043.1, from coordinate 3,960,240 downwards.
ATGGCCTCATATTTCTATACTCTAACCATCCCCAAGTATAGAAGTGTCTTCTCCCTTGCTCGCTTTAACGTCTTGCCTTCAGCATTGCTGGACGGACGATTCAAGAGGCTCCCGATGGGCGAGCGGCTATGTCCCTGTGGCAGAGCGGAGGTAGAGACTGCGGAGCACGTCCTGTTACACTGCCCCATGTACAACATAGACAGGACCAATTTGATGTCTCTCTTAGAGACAGACCTTTGTGGGCCCAATGCCAGTAATTTGGCCTTGTACTGTTTAGGAGATGGCTCCTCATACACTACCTCTCAGGTCTCAAAATTCTTTTTAAGAGCCGTAACCATTAGAGGAGAGTGCTGTGGTTCCTCTTGGCTGGGGCTTCTGGAGGCCGGCTGTTCGTGATGATGCTTTTCCTATGCTTTTTTTGTAGTTATGCTTGCATTTTGGTCTGGGACCGTAAATAAAGTATTATTATGTATTATGATTGTAGAGTAGCTTTTTACTAAACAGCCTGAAGTATCTTCAAGGTGAAATAACTTTAATCTTTTAACCTTTAAATCATCCAATTATTTTAAAGGAAGTGTTGGTGATTAGAGACATCCACAGTTCTCTCATTAAAAAATTATCTCACTAATTTAATACCCTGTTTCACAATGAAATACGGTAGGATAGAGTCACATCTCTATAAATGCCTTTAATACAAATTCCTCATTAACTTTTTTTAATGTGAACTAATCACTCTTTGTTAGTAACGAGCATGCCAACTTGCTTCTAACTCTATATGATATACTTATTTGGTGGCATTTCGCTATTAGCAAAGTGTACCAGGGAAACTGATAAGGTAAAGATAAGTAAAGCGGCTTGCATAGTTTCACTACCATCTTGTGTCTTCCACAATTCAGAAGTAAGGGCTACTCATTTTTATTCCTATTTTGTAATAGAATTATCTACACACACACACACACTCACTCTCTCTCTCTCTCTCTCTCTCTCACACACACACACACACACACACACTAAATCTGGTGTAACTGGGAAAAAATTACTTAAGAGAGAAAATAAATTGCATCCTAAATAGAATCAGGGTTTTGGAGGAAGCCCATAATTATCCTTGGGGAGGAAATCTTAGATGGAGAGGTTAAAAGCTTTGTCCATAGATAACGTTAATAACAGAACTGTGACAAGATTTCCTTTGTATTGTGTGGTCATTCTCTTGCAATCTGATAGAAAACAAATTAGGTTCTTTTTTATGTATAAATGTAGAACATTTTAATAACATTCAAGAAGAGTCATAGTTCTTTACTAATGTTATAACAACATGACCAAGAAATATGTATATGTGACAGAAAAAATATGCCTCTAATTTTATAACTCTGCCTCCATTGGTCCCCAAACTACTGATTTCTAATTAAATCCCAAAGGGAGAAATTTTGACGAGGCTTTGTTAAGATTATGCAACCAATGTAGCCAAGTAAGCTACAAAGTAAGGCTACATATACAGTATGCAGCTCCAAAACATACACAGAGAAGCCTCACTTCAGTAAGGTTAAAAACAAACAAATATCCAACATTTTTAGAAGCTTTTGGAGCACAATATAAAAACAACAACAACAGATTTCTCTTTTACTGAGTAAGAAATCTTCGGGGAAATCTGAATTTTTACAGTTGTACCAAATAGTGTAGCTGGATGTTTGAATACACTGGCTTCAACATAGGTTGAGTAAGTAGTGTTATACTTACCCTTGCAAATCTTACTGGTAGCTCATGAGTATCTTGCATGAGATCTAGATGCAGAATAAGAGGAACAACCAGGAGGTTAGTTACCCTTCCTTTGGAAGGCTTTTTGTTTCAAATATTTCCAGAGTATTGTACTATGCATCTACACAAAAGCAACAACTAAACAACTTTTCTCAGGTGTAGATTTTTTGAATGTTTCTCTGTGGAGCAGTTGCTTAGCAACTAGAGGCGTGTCCTGGATTATTGATGAGAGGACACTTTCCCTCTTGTCTTATATACAATATCCTCACATTCTTTCCCCCATTTTGGCTAAATAAATGTGCTGTTATTGTATAATAACTTTTTAAAATCAAATAACATTTCAAGCCTATTATAGATTTGAGGCTATAATTCTGTCCTGCTTACTCGGGACAAAGTTCCAATGAACTTAGTATACATTTCTTCTGAATGGAAATTGATAGGATAACATTAATTAAATAATTCATCTCTCAGTTTTCTTATAAAAGTATAAATGTTCCTA
>WNWU01000043.1:3889541-3957979 GCA_012654045.1 Ptyas mucosa | reverse complement strand
TGCTTCACTAAAGCCTGTCAGGACAATTCTATGTAGGTCTTGGAATTCATTTTTATTCTTTTTGTAGATGTTACTCTAAGTTTATAGGGTTTTTACTTTGGTTGAAATCTATCCTCCCCCTGGGAAGATGAGATCTGTAGCTATAAATTCCCCAAATGATGTCTCTATGTCCTCTTTTTATTCTTTCCAGGCATTAAAATAATAGTCAATGATCATTTGTATATGTATTTTGAATCAAGCTTGTTTTTCATCAGTAGGTGGGAGACTCTCCATCAAATATGTCTAACACTTGCCGAAAGGCTAGCTCATTGCTGATTTTTAATTAGTGAACTATCTATTGGCATTCCATCTATTTAAAACTAAAATCAATTAAAAACTCTGTATCTTTTATAAATGATGGATGCACCTATAGCCCTTCAGCTGACCTTATTCCTTATGAATATCAATGTCATAGACTTACACTATCAATGGATGTACTCTGCAATGCAAACAGTTTTATCCTATATGTTTTATGCTGATTCAAGTATGCTTTTCAATGGCCCAAACTTTTTTCATGGATCATTACCTTTTAGAGCTCACCTGTAACAGGCATATCATAGATGTAGAACCAGACTAAATGTTGTCCACTGGAAAAGGAATAGCAACCTGCTCCAGTTCTCAGCCAAGAAAATCAAATGGAAATTCCTAACAAGGACTGTGTCTGTGTGACACTGGAAGATGACTCTTAAAGGAAATGGTATTCATAGAGTTAGTGGGGAAGAGCAGAGGGCATGAATGATTAACACGACTGTTTATCATGTGGCTGGAATGAAGCCAAAAGGATGTCAAATGACCGATAAGCCCAAAGATAAAAGATCATTTCATACTATAAAAATATGTATACCATTGTTACATGGAATGTCAGAACTATGAATCAAGTCAAACATGATGTTGTCACAGCAGAAATTTCAAGACTGAACTGGGAATCAGTGAACCGAAATGGTCTGGCGTGGGTCACTTCACATCAAAGGAGCCTCAGCTCTTCTTCTCCAGGCAATCAAAAACGTAGAAAAAACAAAGTAGCCATCATTATTAACAAAAGGGTATCAAAGTTAGTCTCTCTCAAAAGATAGAATTATCTCTATTTGAGTCCTACGCAAGCCAATCATTTTTATAGTGATCCAAGCGAATGCTCCAATCACAGATTCAGAGAAAGGAGAAGTTGAATAATTACATTTCAATGTTCTCAACTCAACCCACAATAAAAAGTGACATGTTAATTCTAAGAGACTGGAATGCTAAAGTTGAAAATAAATTAGCACTTAGAATAATAAGAGGAAAGTAACAGCTCCAGTTTATGAAATAAAGCAAGAGACAGGTTAATAGATTTCTGCCAGTAAATTTGATTTTTCAAAATATGTAGCTTTTATATTTATCCATGAACTATTCAGGTTTGGGAAGGGGGAAAAAAGCTTGATGGGTATGAATGCCACTGATCCTACATAAATGTAGATTGTTGATTTATTTTTAGGCAAAAAAGACAAGGAAATATTTTTCACGAAGCATTTATTATTGTTTTAAAATAAATGAGAGTAAAGTCAGTGTATTAGCTATTGCAAAAACCATTTCATAGCTAGTTTATGTTGATTGAATTAATAAGGTACGTCTACTACAAACCTTTGAAAAGTATGTGAAAAATTGAAGCCTATGGGAATCCACTAAACCTAATGTAAACAGGTGATTGAAGATCTACATAGCAAAAACAAGAAAAAAAAAAAACTGTTTAGACCACATAGCCAGAATAAATAACAAAATCTTCTTGACAGCATTAAAAATAGAAAAATCTCCAGATACCACTATGTTTGTCAGACTTAATTTCCATCCCATTTTTAATATGACTTGAAATACTTGAATCACAAGGATTTCATTTTAGTCTAATCCATGCTGTTGATTAAAATTAAAGAATAAGGGGATCTGTTGCTGTTAATCAGAAAAAACGAATACAATGGGTTTTGTTGAGTTTATAAACAGTAAACAAAAATTGATTGATTTAATTTGCATGGTAGATTGTTATTTATATTGTACCATAACTTTGAAAGTATGAGGAACATATTTGATTGGTAGCCATATTTTTCAAGGAATCATTTTATGCAGAAAATAAGCACATAAGATACCAATTCCATATGACAATATGCCACATTGAATTATTATTCTGGCAAGTATTAGTATTAAATGCTAGTCATCTAAATCATAGATAATTCTACAACATTATAACAATATGCAACCAGGAAGAAATTGATTTTTATCCCGCATTTACTATTTTTACAAATAATCCAAGGTGGCAAATATATGCCAACACACCTTCCTCCTTCTATTTTCCCCACAACAACAAGGTCACCCAGCTGACTTTCATGGCTAAGGCAGGACCTGAACTCATGCTCTTCCAGTTTCTAACCTGGTGCCTTAACCACCAGACCAAACTGGCTCTCACTACCTTATTGATGACAATGTACCCTTGAAGTAAATCAAGTCACATATAACGAGGCAATTCAGCCAATGTACTAAAATACTTGTTGAAGAGTGTCCTGCATTTTCATATGTCTTGTACTGTAGGAGTCACTTCCTAGAAGGTCATCATCTGCCAAGGGGAAAAAATAAAATGGAATTTTATAGGGTCAGGTGAAGAAAAGAAAATCATAGATAGTTGGAGCAGCAAGTTGTGATTGGCTGAAGAAGCAGAAGAGAGTCAATTGCAATTGGGGCAGAGGCAATGTATGAAGCTTATAAACTAGGAAAAAGAGTTTGGGGCTACAGAAATAATAAAAACTGTAATCTATGGGCTTCACACTATGAAATTTGTGTTCTACAAAGTTTTCCATCATGCAACAAATGTTTCTCTTTTAAAAAGATAGTCTGCAGGAAAGATGAAGGAAAAGAGATGCTTGAGCCTCAGATAGTCAATGGTAGAAAAAGGGAAAACAGAAGATTTATAGCTCATATCCGGCAGGTATGTAAGACGTGTTCCTGAATAAGATACCGTGGCTCCTAGAAAACCTATGAACTGAAAACTAGAAACAATGCCAGTTCTGTGCTATTTACTCTCAGAAATATAAAAGAACTGAGCAGTGTTGTTTTGTTTACCTCCAAGGCTGGTTCCAATCTTGCTGCTATAGATACAGTAAACACCTGTAATGGAGAATCATGAATCAGATAAATGCCATAAACTCTAGGATCACCGGCTCAAGCATCACTGCTAGCTTTGGGAGCCAAGCCACATAATTTACTTCACCCAGAAAATATTCTCAATAAACATTAACATTTTATTATGAGACAAGGCTCTGTAAAATTTGGAACCATGCTACATAATTTAACATTTGAATTAGCTTTGATTTTTTTTTTATTTAAGGACATAATCATCTGATTCTTGTGGTTTTCCAGATAGTTCTGATTTGCAGTACTAGAAATCTAGTTAATAATAATTAATCAGGGAAACAGTAGTTCATTCTCTATCTCTCCCCTAGAATGGGGAGAGGACTAGTAACCTATTATTAGGTTTTTTATGATTATCCATGATAAAATAAAATACTGAAGCTTTTAGTAATACCACTAGCTATTACTAAAGAGAGATTTCAAGATGCTGATGCCCAAAATTATGACATCAAATGTCTTATTGGTGGATCAACTATTGCTTCAATGCCATATTAAATTTTCAGCCTCTCATTCTAAAAAAAAAATCCAGTTTTTTATTTCAGCCTCTGGTTTTAACTTTCTCAACTGGCAAACAACTTTTATCACCGATACATATTTTTCCTAATGCTTCAGAGAGGCTAAAATTTGATTTATTGGCATTTCCACTCATTTATTCAAACTCTGGAATGAAAGAATACAAAGCATTTTTCACCTTTTTTTTTTTTGCATGACAACTACTCAGATATTTTCTTTCACACAAACTAATTCAAATCTAGGATTTATATTTGCATTGCTGATACTTAAAGGAAGATGTTTATATTCATTTCAGTTAAACGTTTCCATGGTTTTGACTAAGAAATAACCACACTCTTAAATAATGAGGAAAATATTTCTGGGGCCTGTTGTGAGATGTTCTTTGGACATATTTAATTTCTTATAAAGTATGAATAGCATGGTTTTATTCTAAGTAGTCCTCAGCAACATCCAAGATTCTGGATGATTGCTGACCAAATTAAAATTTGCTGCTTTTTGAAGAGGTCCTGAAAGGTGTTGAGAGGGGTCTCACTCAAGCTCTCTTGAATATAATTGATGACGTAAGAGTCATTCGCTTGATTGGGGAATTTACAGGCTAGAATCTCCTTTCCTTCCATCACATCAGTGGCAACCAGTTTGACCTTGAAGAAAAGAAGAGGGAGAGAAAGTTATCATTGCTGGTTCTCAAAGGAACTAGAGGGTCTGCTGGATGTTTTCCATGCCACCAATCATTGGATGTTTCACAAACAGAGCCACACGTAAAGCAGTTGTCAGGCATTCCAAACAAATGATACAGTCAAAGAGAATCCCTATTTGAAGAAACATCTCAGGACTGCTTCCACGGTGCAAGAGAGCCCCCTGGTTTTCTGGAGAATGTATAAATATATATGTTGGGATATAAAAGTTTTGTGGTGTAAAGAATGAAATATCCTACCAATACAAAGCCAGGCCAAGGAAGGAAGTGCCCTAATTCAGTCGATCACTGATAAGGGACAATGATAGGTTGGGAGAAGGTGACATTCAGGGCCAAATGAGCAAGATGGCCCTCTGGACGTTTCTCCTCCTGTCCAATATCTGGTATCATTGCTTCTGATCCTTTCTCCTTAGTAATGCTATTTCTGAATGCCAAGTTCCCCATAATAACTACATCACAATTACAATGATTGCAGGTTCGCATGGTCATGTGATCAACATTTTCAACTTTTACTGCCAATTTCTAAGGAGCAAAGTCAAAAGGCTTATGCATTGTAAGCCGCCCTGAGTCTCCGGAGAAGGGCGGCATATAAATAAGAATTTTTTAAAAAAAAGGGAAGCCAGCAGGAAGTTGCAAATGGTGATCACATGAGACGGCACTTAATCTTGTAGAATTCACTTGACCAAGATTGCCACAACTGCCATCTTTGGTCTCTTTGGTTATGACGGTGTCGCTTAGTTGGCAGTCTTAATTACCATAGTTAAGCAAGGACTACCTATAACCAGGTCTTTATTGTAACGATAGCTGCATTCCACAATACTCTGGAATCCATTAGTATCTATTAACCTAAGAATTGTAGAATAGGCTACAGAAGTTCAGAAGTGAGTAGTATATCCTTCAAAAAAATCAAGTATGCCCCACCCTTCATGGGCCAAGAACGACTTTGCTCACCTTTGTCTTGTATAGCAACTCTACCTTTTCTAATGGAAAGGAAATTGGCTACAGTGGCTAATGATGAATTGCTTCCATTTCAAACTAATGCTCTGATTTATATTCTGTTATGATTTATTCTTTTTAAAAGATCTCAGCGAGTACAGTTAGGTGAAAATATAGGAGCGAGAGTTGGTGAGAAATGTGCTTTGTACATGATATTTAATTGGTCTGGGAAAAAATATGCTGGCTTTGATTAATAATTTAATTCATTGTTCCAACTTTAACTTATAAAAGTGTAAATGGCTTGGGCCAAAGCTAAATGAAGGATTGCTTCTTCTGGACAAATCTGCTACTAACTAGCATTTATAATCAAAAAATAAAGCTGGTGGGTACATAAGCTCAGGCCCTTTTCAATTCTGAAACTTCTTTCTAAGGAAACATACTCTCACTGGTCTCTTTTAATGGCAATAGAGAACATTTGATACTGTATGCTGATTTATTGTTCATTTTTTTCCCCCGAGGTTGGCATATTCATTACCCTTGTGATCCTCTTATTTTTATTAGTTTTAATTTCATTGTAAGTAGAAAAGAATTCCTACTAGCATAGTGTAGGATATGCATTCCTTTCTATGTAAATTTGTGCGTGCTTCCTTGAATGTTATTATTTTTATTACAACATAAACATTCACTGTCATGACATTGTTTTTATTTGAATTAACAAAAGAGGCAAGGTTGAATACTTTATTCTATTTATGATTTGCATTTGTGCAAGTAGAAGTGATAATTAAGGTCAACAATATTCAGTGGAATCACTGCACTCCCCTTCACACCTGCCAAACAGGCTGAAATTCTCTGCAAGGAAATCAGTAAGAGTTATTAGATGTGTTTGAAAGTGAACCCTGAAGATACTTTTGGATGTACAATTCAACTCTAACTTCTGATGAATGTTTAAAACACAATTTCAAAGTGGAGATCTGGGTCATAACCTGTAGTCATGGAACAATTTCCCCCCCCCCCCCTCCCACCCCCGTTGGCTCTTTGAAATGAAATGTCTAATCAGTAATAAGGTTCTTTACATTAGTATTTATGGAAGACTGAACTGTGGAAAAGTATTTTCTGACTGTGCTATGATTAATTTTCTTTTGATTAACAAGCCCAGCACACTGAGTTATATCACGTTACATAGCTTGATTTTAATTTTAATTTCCTAAATATACTCTTGTATAATTAATTTATAATAACAAGTTATTCAGCAAATGATGAGGATTAGCACAAAAATGTGATCATAACTAATGAGTGCAAGCCCTAACCTCCTTTAAAGCCGCCTTCATTTCCTTTGAACCACGTTCTCCCTCTTCCCTTTTATGCTGCGCTGTCTCAAGTGAACTACTGTGTGTACTAGATTGGAAACCAAGACATTTAACTAAGTTTAAAGCAAAGAACTTATTTTATCACAAAAATTGTTAGTTTTCAGCTTCAACTACCTGGAACCTCTAGTATATATTTTACATGTTAAGATTTTGACAAAGATGGAGAGACACTGAAGTTATTCTATGCCCATTATTTTACCATTTTTACTGTTTTTACTGTCATATTTAATCCATTTTTTAAATGAACAAAAGAGCTGGATGTAGCTCTCCTGAAAGTTTGGGGAACCTAAAACCGATCTGATAGTCACCTATATAGTAAACTACACAAAATGTGATTTTAAAACTTGTTAATATAGACTTCAGCGAAAGTCCTGGAGAGTTAGAGAGAGATTAAGGAGTATGACGACATAATTATGCCAAAACAAATTTATACATATAATTATGAAAATATTATTAAGTAGTTATGGCATCCTAATATATGAGGTTCTTGGTGCTCTGTGAACTTGGTTGTTTACCTGCAGAATAATAATAATAATTTTATTTCTATACCGCCCTTCTCCCAAAGGACTCAGGGCGGTGTACAGCCTATTAAAAGCACAAGACAGACATCAATTAAAATAATTTAAATTTTTAAAATAATTTTGGCTCAATTTAAAACCCCCAAAATTTAAAACACCCGATTTAAAATTACGTTGATAGCCCAGCCTGATGGAACAACAGAGTCTTAAGGGCACAGCGAAACACCCGGAGGTCAGAGATCTTATGCATTTCCGGGGACAGTTCATTCCACAAGACTGGGGCTCCCACAGAGAAGGCCCTCCCCCTGGGTGTCGCCAGCCGACATAACTTGGCCGATGGCACCCTGAGGAGCCCCTCTCTGTGGGAGCGAACTGGCCGGTGGGAGGCTCTTGGTAGCAAAAGGTGGTCTCGAAAGTACCCGGGTCTATGCCATGGACCGCTTTAAAGGTGGTGACCAACACCTTGAATCGCACCCGGAAGACCACTGGGAGCCAGTACAGCTCACGCAGGAGGGGTGTCCCGTGGGCACATTGAGTTGCGCCCATAACCAGTTTCATTACTTGTCTAGTGTTGGTGGGGGCATTGTTTTCTCCGTAGGAGTTCCTTTATTAGGATGCTTGATTGTCTGGTATTAATCCCTGCTTATCTGAGTGTTGATTGCTGGTGAGGAGGTGTTCTAGATTTTTTATTTCCTTTTTAGATTGACAGGGCAAGTCAACCCCATTCTCTTCTAGCAGTGAAGATGTTACCTAGTTAGGTAACAAAATGTCTGCAAGAGTCTGCTCAGAGACCACTAAAATTCAACCATGAGCTACATATATTCTCTTCTATTAGTTAACACAGTATAGTACCAAACTAGACTAGTGAAAGAATTTTACCCAGATTCCCAGGTAACAATCTTGAAACTACTCTAAAATACGGTTCATGAAATGTTATCCTATATAAAGGAGAAACATCTGAAGAGTTGTGCTTGGTTTTATTCATTTCCTTTGGAGTATTCAATCTGTAGAACTATGAAGGCTCAGAAACGTAATTTAGGAAACTTGGCTGTTGACTGTTCATGTGGAACATAACACACTATTTTGAACAGGTAAAAGCTTTGGGTGTTTTGTAATGTGGGTTTAATCAGTTATTCCTCCAATAGTTGGCAAATCCACTTAGAAGCTAACATAAAAAGAAAATTACTACTTTCCTATCACTGTTATTTAAGATTATAACATGTAGAAAATGTTCGAGCAGTGAGGTATCACATTTTCTTATTAAATATCATAAACCTCCAGTCAGGCTATAATCAGTTTAATTAATTACAATTGCCATTTAGGAGATTGCTTACTATTTCAATAATACTTTTTTTTAAATGCTGCATTTCATTTCATATTAAAAGAGGATATCTTTTAATCTGTTTGCAGCTGCTAATTCTCAGAGACAAGTGACAAAGGTAGATATTTTTATTGTAAAATTTATTTTTAATCACAAAAACATCTAGTATATATTTTCACTGTTATTTTGTTTGTTTCCAAAATGTCATTTCAAAACTGAACATAAACAATTACTAGTAATCCTGATGACTAATCTTAATGCATCTCTGCACTGAGAAGAAAGTATTTTCCTTAGCTGCCTCTAGTGTAGTGTTTCTCAACCCTGACAACTTTAAGATGTGTGGACTTCAACTCCCAGAGTTCCCAGCCAGCATGTTCGCCCAGCAATTCTGGGAGATGAAGTCTACACCTTAAGTACCAAGGTTGAGAAACACTGCTCTAGTGTTTGCCTTTCCTAGGTTCCCTTCCATACCCGTTCTCTCCAGAACAGGGTGGATAAAAATCAATGATTTTTTTTTAAAAAGAAAAAAAATCAGATTTTTAAAATTTAAATCGGATTTTTTTGATTTTTATCAAATTTAAATTTTAATAAAATGCTTTTGAAGTAAAAATCTATCTAAAGATACTCTTCTATTTAAAATACATTAATAATTTAGTTTATTCAGCATGAAACAGAGCTTAGTTATATAGCATGAGGCTGTGTATTCTGCAATATTGGGACTGTCGGCGAATCAACAGCAGGTCAGAGGAGGAGCCGCTGCGGGACAGAGATGACAGTTGTTCTTTAAAAATTATGATTTAAATTGAGTTGATTTAAATCAAGCCTTTTTACTAGTGATTTAAATCATGATTTAAATCGTGATTTAAATCATGATTTAAATCGTGATTTAAATCGACTTGATTTAAATCAAATCCACCCTGCTCCAGAAAACCACAACTGGTTGTTAGTCCATTGGGTGGCAGGATTGGTATACGAATTGTTGTGTAACAGAGGATGCCAAGCATCCACATTCTCCTTATGGAATTCCTACTGGAAACAAAACATGGTGGGCTAGATAGAGTTTTTATTCTGATGTATCACAGATGTGATATAATCAGTAAAGAGAAAGGTTTACTTTCCAAAAAACATGTTAGTTGCAGTTGAGAAAGATGTTGGATCCACTCAATTACCATCAAAAATGCCTCTGAAGTGGGAGATGCAGTCCTTCCTGTAGGAACAATAAGTAATGGAGATGGAGCAAAAGCGACTTCTCCTCATTTTGCCCCTCACGATGTGAGCCTAGTAAAACTTGTAGCTCCTCTGCTACACACTATTGTCCTCAAAGCTTTCATCAGAGTATTGTTTTATGTATGTTAAGGCTTGGATTCAGAAAGAGTAAGGCGAGGGAAGTGAGGGGAAGTGAGTATGGAAAATAGCCCTTCAGTAAACTTCAATTTTGGGCAATTTTCTCTATCTCAAGAGCCCCACAATTTTCAGAGTGATTTCACAGGGAGTACAAGACTTACAAGGTCTCTTCTAACACTATTATTCTGTTACAAATAAGTATATAAATTGAAATCCAATCTGGTTTCAGTGGGAATGGATCAGTCTGAGTCACAAAAAAAATGGACTCCAGAAGAACAGGAACTGATAGTAATGGAGATTGCAAGCACCTATAATTTTTTTTAAATTAATGTATAACCCCTCTTCACCAATTATTTAGGAGGGGTGAAAGGCAAATATTGGGTAAAACCAATTACCGACTGCTAGATAATAGCAAAAATCATTTATGCATTTCTGTATTTGAGGAAAACTAGAAAACCAAATTGGATTTTGAATACTTTTTCATTGACCAAAATACAATTCAGGCAGAAACATACTTCTTCAGAAGCAATTGGGCATATGAATTATAGTTGGAGAGTCTAACTTTATTCAGTGTCCTCCTAGAACCTCAACAACAATCTTCTTTATAGAACAAACACAAATGTTCTAATTCTCCATATAAACCTTCAAATAGTAATCACATACTTATTTCTCTACTACAAAAATGTTTAATAGTACCTTATTGAAGACTTCGCTTTTGGTGCTTTCCAGTCAGTCTTCATTCCTGGTGACTGCTTGGATTAGTCTCTGTACTTTTCATGACAAGATTTTTCAGAAATGGTTTGCCCTTACCTCCTTCCTAGGTTTGAGAGAGATGCACTGGCACAAAGCCAGCTGGCCCAAAGACATCCAGCTGGCTTTGTGCCTAAAATGGGACAAGAACGCATAGTCTCCTGGTTTCTATCCTGGTGTCTTAACCACCATACCAAACTGGCTCTCTCTTAATGAAGAGTAGGAGCAGATGCTCTTTGAAATTCTATTTTGAAGGGCTGTTTATAAAAATACTTTCCATTTTCTTCATAGTACCTTACCTTGGCATATTGCCTTTGGGAAGAAACTACATTTCCTTTCCCTCCCTCCTGAATTTGTCATCTTTTAATATAGAACAAATTATGAATATTACCCACATAGAATTCAGAAACAATCATAGCAGCAAAATGTATATTCCCCACTCCTGGTGTTGCAATTGCTTATTGGACTTTTGTGTTTGTACAAAGTACATTGTCATTAGGTTAAATCGATTACCCACATTAATTCAGAGTGTAGTAATATTCTGAATGATTTTGAATAACATGAGCCATACAGAGCAAATTTGGGGCAGACAGTCCCACCTCTGCCTTCACTTAATTAGAAAATACTTTTTAGAATATCAGGCAATACATTCTTCTCTTCATACCACAATAATTAACTACTTCCTTCTTCCTCATAACTTGATGCCTTAAGAAAGATGGTTTTGTATTGAAACCATCAGTACATTTTATGCCTGGCAGCAGTTAAAAAATAATGTTGTGTTTTATTTCAGTATTTTGAGAAACTATTTTTCTACCTATGATCATCTGGTAGTTATACAATTTGTCACTGTCACGCCAAATTATAAATCAGTTATCTCAATGTGCTCTGATTCCTGCAAATCCCACATTAACTTTTTAACGTTTAGAATTAAATATGAAATAGAAGTGTTATTACATGTCAAATTCATGTGGTTAATAAAATAAGCATATTATATGTCTAGTCTGATGATATTACACAACAATAGCCCATCTTTATTCAACTTATCAGTGAGACATTAGATAGAATCCTAGAACTGTAAGAACCGAAAGATACCTTGTATGTCATCTAATCCAAACCCTGCTGATTGCAGCTATCCATATTGAGTTTGTTGTTGGGATTTTAAACACTGGCTTAAATCTGCATTTAAATGAGTAACTCTGTACATCAAATTAACGTAAGTACAAAGAAGAAACTTGTTCTCTTTTTCTTTTACACACTGCTTTCCTTGGTTTTGTGAACTTCTGCATATCCACAGGATTCATCTTAAATGTGAAGTGATATTAGTTGCCTATGGTAGTAGCAGTGAAGCTCTTGGGCATGTGTAAATGCATCACACAAAGCTAGAGGAACATGTAGCAACTGACCTAGATTGTCTTTATTAAGTAGTCAGCCAGCTGTGACTGAAAGAGAGCCAGTTCAGTACTATCAAGGTGAAGTGCTTTGTGAAAAATGCTGTGGCTTCTCCAGAGGTTCTGGGATTTGGGATTACATTTTGTCCATTAATTATTGAATATTGCTGTTGTGTCAAATGATGTGTTTACAAAGAAACAAAATAAAGGGTTTTCCTCTTCTCTAAGGATATTACATCCGTATAGATATATTTCTTCATATATTTTTAATTTAATTCTTGATTTCTGTGATGCATTAATATAAGAACTAATGTCAACAATCACTTTGATTTACAGCATGGTCATAAGCATGCCTGCAAGTTAATGATGGTATTAGGTATTATATACAATTTTTTGATGAGGTTAAAACTTTGGTAATTATCAGAATATAGAGGAGTTAGAAGGCAGAGTGAGTGAACTTAATTTTATTTTCAAGCAATACCTTCTTGTTCAGCTTCTCTTCCTCAACAAATTAAGAATATGTAGGGCAATATGTAGGATTTTATTCTGTGCTGGATTTTCATTGCATTCAACACATATCACTTGTGAAATTTATTTTATATATACTTTTTAAAATTGTGCATACCAATTTTTACCTTGTCTTTCACAGTCTGTATGTTTTGAATAAATTCTGTTTTTAGATGCTTGTTTTTTTTAATGTGCCTAATTTCTCCCTCCCTCCCTCCCCCTCTCCCTCTCTCTCTCACACACACATACACTCCAGTTCATAATCCATAAACAATGGATTTTTCTTTAGTGTTAATTTTTGGTCAGGCTTCAGAGGTCATATTTCTGATGATCATCTGTGTCCAATTAATTAATTTAGTGAAGTTTCAGAGGACTGAAATTATTAATACTAATTAAGAACAGTAAAAGATAGAATTTGGAGAGGAAGATGCTTACAAAGTTGATCTTGTTAGTTATATGTTGGTCTGGGTAAGTATAAGTTTACATTATAGTATGGGTATGATAATAAAATAGGCAGGAAAAACATCTCTTTTGCAGGGTTATTTCTGGATTGGCTATCTAGCCTAAAAATTGCACACCCTGGTTGCAGTCTCTGTCAGATGGAGAACTATATGTTGGACTTCAATTATTTTTCTTGTCCCATATTGTAATCAAGCTTTTATAAACTTAATTTGCAAGCAGGGAAAATAGCGTGTGGAGGTTTATGTGAACATGAGCAGAATGGGACAACTCACCACAATCAACTCACCGCAGCCAACTCACCACAGCCAACTCGACATGGGACAAGTCAACATGGCCAACTCTCCACACAACAACTTCTTGTGGGACAATTCAACCATTCAATTTAATTATTTAAAATTTTAAACAATATTTTAATTTTTGTCATTTACATTTCATTTTGTCCCTCCTTTGACATCCTTTCTTTAATGATTCTATTCCACCATTTCTTCAATATTAGTGTAACTCTTGTCCCATGGCAAGTTATCCCGTGACGAGTTGTCCTGTGGTGAATTGGCCGTGGCGAGTTGCCGTAAACTCTGTTGTGAGAGCTATTTCAAAAATAGGATGAGAATATGGCTGGTGTATGTTTATGCAGATCTCCAAGAAACTACATTCCCGATTATATATTAATTTGAGAAGTGGTCCTGCCCTCTCTTAATCTCTTTCTCCCTATGTGCTTGTCTATATCCCTTCTACATGGTGGTGTGGATACTGATGCTGTAAGATATACTAGAGGATAATAGTTCTAAATAACTTTAAAAAGTTTTTTTTACTATTTCTATATTATGAATATTGAGATGTCATTGGGCTGCATCCTTCAGGGGCAGTGGTGGGTTCCTCCCGGTTCAGCCCGGTTCCGCCGAGCTGGTAGCGGTGATGATATGACGTCACCGAACCAATTCTGCCCTCCCCCACCCCCCGTGTTATTCTTACCTTTTATTTGGCCCAACCCCCAATCTATTGGTGCCTCCTGAGTCCCAGCTGATGGCTAGAGGGGAAAAAACTGTTTAAACTCTTGCCAAGGGGCTTCAAAGGGCCGCCTTACAGCTGATCAGTGTTAAAAGAAAACAAATGAGTAGACCAGTGCCTGCAAAAATAAATGGGTAGACCAGTGCCTGCAAAAATACATGAGTAGATCAGTGCCTGCAAAAATAAATGGGTAGACCAGTGCCTGCAAAAATACATGAGTAGATCAGTGCCTGCAAAAATAAATGGGTAGATCGGTACAGTTCTGCAAGCAGTTACAAGCCTGGTAGACCAGTACCTCTGCTAAATCCTAAATAACTGTCACATGACCACCAAGCCATGCCCACAAAATAAGCCCCACCCACAGAAACGGTAGTAAAAAAATTTAGAACCCACCTCTGTTCAGGGGTCATTCTGTTACTGTAAGCTTTTTTCCACTGGGACTAAGCTTGTTCCTACTCATCCACAACAGTGAAATCCAAGGGTTTCTGCTTGGGGCCTAGTTGTGGTAGGCATTCAAGGAAGTCTGCTAGTACTTATTTGTTAGTGCAACCTGCTAGAAGGATATTCATTCATTCTGAAAAAAATCTGAATGCAGCCTAATGTTTCCTAGTATTGGTTCCCATTTCTCGTATTACCTTAACCAAGTATATACTTCCCTAATTACAACCCAGTTCCAAATAGCTTTTTCTACTTCCATCCAGATTATTTCTCCTAGAGTGACCCAAACAATAGGAACTGACATGCTTTCTCCAGTCAGAGATCACTGGGAGGCTGTTTTTTTTTTCTTCTTAAAGTTTTCCCTGCTGCTTCTTTCAGTTCAGCTCCCAGCATTTTGAGAGTTTTAACTTGACAGACCTGATTTCTTCTCCTGGATGGGAATTTGTGACCAGAATAAGCAATAAGAAAGTCATTCGGTTGTCTCCTTTTGTCTTCTTGTTTGTTAAGGCCAAGTGCCTTTCACTGTCATTTCTGAGAAATGTCTTTCTCCTTGTCTTCCATTATGCCAATAATTTTTCATCCTAGGCTTTGTTCTCTTATCTTCTCCTTCCTCAGAATGTTCTTTGACAAGAACTGATGGATGTCTTCCTCCTGCTTATGATAGGGTTGTGATTGCCCCTTTTATGATCTCATGGTTAGAACTTCGGTGTGCACCTACCCACAGGCATATATTTATGGGCCTTGAGAGCTGGTAAAATGTTGACTATCATCTTCATGTTTTGTCTTGTTTTATCTAGTATATCAGCTCATAGGATAAATTGTGAACCATTAAGACCTACAACAACCTGCTTATAAACATAAATTCTAGCAGATTGGCTATAGTAAATCTTGTATACCAAAACTACTCTTAGTATACAGTTCATTGAGCCAAAATTTACAAACAGCACTGAAAAAGTGACTTATGAACATTTTTGACACTTAAAACCATGGCAGTATCTTCATGGTCACGTGATCAAAATTCAGATGCTTGTCAACTAGTTCTTATTTATGACGGTTACAGTGTCCCAGGATCATGTGATCACTTTTTGTAACAAGCAAAGTCAATGGGAACATCAGATTCACGTTAACTACTGGGTTATTAACTGAACAACTGCAGTGATTCACTTAAAAATTGTGGCAAGAAATGTCGTAAAATGGGGCAAAACTCACTTCACAAATGTCTCACTTAACAACAGAAATTTTGGCTCAATTGTGGTCATAAATCGAGGACTACCTGTAGTTTGGTCTGGTCTGGTCTAATCTAGTCCAATCTAGTAACTGAGGATATACTATTTCATATCTTCAGTTAATTACATGGCATTGGCATCCTTCAGTCTCAAGAGACTATGGTATCATGCTCTGGAAAGAGGTCCTAAAACGGCATCTAGTGTGACTAAAAAGGCCAATTCAAGAGTGGTAATCCCTTCCATACTGAGGGAAGATACATTCTGTCCCCTGCCCAGTCCCCAGATTTCACTGGTTCCGGGACTGCCTCTTTGCCTCAGCCTGCCGAACAATGTCTTTTCAAATTGGAGAAGGCCATCCTGCGTCTTTAGCCTCCAAGCTGAACGATCGGAGGTCAAGGTTTCCCAGTTGTTAATGTCCATTCCCAGGGCCTTTAGGTCCCTCTTGCAGATATCTTTATATCGCAGTGATATAAATTAATTACATATAATTATAATAATACTATACTATTTAACATTTTATTTTATTAAATATCCATTTGAATAGCATCGTACCTCAAAGTTCTTGATTCTTTTCTGAATAAGTATGTGTATATGTTTGTGTGTGTACATCAACACACAAGTACAAGAGTTCTACAATCAATCTGTATATTGGAATCAATTTTATTAATGCCATAAGGTCATAAATTATATCTATACGATATATGCACATGTACAATATATACACAGATACATTACATTAAAATACCATCTGACAATTCTTAAGTCACACAGAAAGACGGATGCATACATGGAAGCACAAATCTGAGCAACTTGGGAGAATATATTAGATCATGATCAGATAAAAGAAGCAACGAAATCAAATAGAAGTCATGCTCTCTACCAGGGAATTTCTTCAGGATAGGACAGATTAATGTCATCTGGGATGCCCTGTAAAGAGTGTACAAAAAGAACATATAGCTCAGGGACATGGTTGAACTGTCCCCACAGAGACATATACGCTGAGCATTTTTGTAGTATCCTAGTAAGTGGTAGACGGTAATGTGTCCAACCTGGCCAAAGAAAAGCAGCATGAAATTCAGAAATACGATGAAGGAGAATTAAGAAGGCAGGATGTATACCCTTTGGGAAAAATCTCACAAGCTGTGAGGCTGGGAAGCAACCTTAGTTTGATATGAAGATCAATGTCTTGGTAGTACAGTGGTCTAAAGCACCCTGTTATTAACACCAGCTGCCTGCAATTATTGCAGGTTTGAATCTCACCAGGCTCAAGGTTGACTCAGCCTTCCATCCTTTCTAAGGTAGGTAAATTGAGGACCCAGTTTGTGGGGGCAATAAGCTGACTTTGTATAAATATACAAAAGTATGAAGGCTATTGCTTAGCGCATTGTAAGCCGCCCTGAGTCTCCGGAGAAGGGCGGCATAAAAAATCAAATTAAAAAAAATGAATTAAAAAAAATGTCCAGATACACTGCTTAAGAACACCGCAGCTCTTTACAAAGCCTATTGGGCAGAGGGTCAGCCAGGAGTCTTAGAGAGTGCCAATAGAATGTTTTTTAGCCAGATTGACTTAAAGTTGTCCCTAAGAACCAGTGGGGCCAAATCCACTGGATAGAAACTTTGGCCAAAGGTTAAGAGATAGTACAGGTAGTCCTTGACTTATTACCACAATTGAGCCCAAAATTTCTGTTGCTAAGCGAAAAATTTGTTACGTGAGTTTTGCCTCATTTTACGACCTTTCTTGTCACAGTTGTTAACAGAATCCCTAGAGTTGTTAAGCTAGTAATATGGTTGTTAAGTGAATCTGGCTTCCCCATTGACTATGCTTGTCAGATCGCAAAAGGCGATCCCATGACCCCAGGACACTGCAATGGTCATAAATATGAGTCAGTTGCCTAGCATCTGAATTTTGACCACCTGACTATGGGGTGCTGCAATGGTTGTAAGTGTGAAAAATGGTCAAAAGTCCCTTCTTTCAGTGTCATTGGAACTCCAAATGGTCACTAAAGGAACTGTTGTAAGTTGAGGACTGCCTAGATCAAGTTCTAGCATACGCAGAGACCATATTCATCTCTGAATGAATTCAGTGTTCTAAATGTATTTTAGAACTTTTAAGAATAGCTTTACTCAATTCAGACTGAACAACTTCAAGAATGTCAAGCTTTGTAAAAGTACAAAGTGGGGAACAATACAGATGCTGAGAAAATACAGATGTTGAGAAAAGGCTACAGATGGAAAAGGTGCTCTGCTTTGATGGTAGAATCTTAGTACAGCAACTCTACTGTTCTCTCCAGGATGTAATAAGTATGTACCAGTTCAGTAGAATTCCAGTTAATTTAACAACTATGGATTTTACGTTTGATCTGTGCAAATATTAAAACATTAGGTTTCTGGTGATTTAGTACAAATTTTTCTTTGAAATAAAAAATGCCCAGTGCCTTTTTCATTCCCACCTGACAGACAGGCAGGCATGCAGGCAGGCAGGCATGAATTCAACATTGTCTGCATATAAAAGAGCTGAACCGCTTAATCTGCTAATACAGGATGGTATTTGTGCAATCTGAGAAAGCCTCAAATTAATATACAAATTTAAAAATGTATAATATACTCCTTTCTAATTCCTTTCTGAGTAGGTGATTGACCCATGGAGGGACATCTGACACTCAAAGCAGATGTTGCAGTAGAAAGGTTGAATGACAAAATCAACCTTTTGTTTATGGATGATTCCCTGGTTTTTTTCATAGTGTCTCCCTTGAGATTGACGTGGATATTTTTACAGTTGATTTTTATAGGACAGCTAATTTAGCACCCAATTTAACCTTCATTTTATTTCAGCGTATTTTTATTTCAATTGGCGAAGTCTTTCTGATATGCCTTTTAAAATTTTATTAGTGTTTAAGTATCAATTGTGAAGAATACAGGCAAAGAATATTTATTATAGGCTTATTTATTGCCTAGGAGCCCTAGTGGCACAGCGGTTAGAATACAGTATTGCAGGCTAACTCTTCCCACAGCCAGAAGTTCAATCCTGATGGGGCTCAAGGTTGACTCAGCCTTCCGTGGTCAGTTAAATGAGGATCTAGATATTGGGGGCAATGTACATAAAATGCTTACATTGTAAATTGCCCAGGGATTACTGTAACGTGCTATGGTGTATCATATAAGCCTTAATGCTATTGCTATTTCTATTTGTAATCCAGTGTAATTGTTTTCCAATTTTTCATGATATATTACTCCAGATGACCCTCCAGTTTCAGAGTTTTTGGGGGAAATTTGGAATGCTGCTTCAGGAACAGAGAAGATAAAATGACTATCTAGTATTTAGTGACCAGTTGCATGATTAGTTAAGTATTAAATATGTGAATTGCTTTTCCAACCATTTAGAGTGCAAGATGATGTACAAGTTTGGGGAGCTGGCTCATCAGGGCATTTTTTTTATGTGGGTCACTGAAGGACTAGATCTTTTTCAGGTTTATGTGGGGTGTGTGTGTGTGTCAGGACAGAAACAGTAAAGAGAAGCAGAAAAGCTCCTGGGCATTTAAGGGCACTATTTCCAAATCATTTTTCAAGCATGCTGAACCCTATATTTGCAAAACTTATACATGAAGAAGTCATTAGGCCTTCAGATTTCTTGCATGTGAGCTTGCCTTGTATCCGTTCCACTGATTCAGCAATAAAGATGAGGAAATTTATCTGTTGTACCTCTGAAAATTATCTCATACAGGAAGTTAGAAGTTAAACAGAGTAATAAAAATGAGTTTACCATCTGTGATATTAGTACTTTTCTTAATGTACTATGTTATGCAATCTCTGTAGTGACTGCCAGGCTGAGTTCCCAAGAAAGGTAATTCACATTGTTCACATTGTGGATGCCTTAACCGAAAAAGGTCCTATTACAGACTTGTTTTAAACATCTATTGCAACATGTAGAGGAAATATCTATGGTTGCTCATAAATCTTGTCCAATTGCAATTACGCATTCCCACATAAATATAAATAAAATTAGGATTGCAGATTAAATATGTAAAATATGTATCCTGATTATTCTTTTGGAATTTTTTCTCAAGATAATTACCTATGACTTGAAAGAGGTCATACATTTATAGAGAACAAGAGTCAAAGAATTAGAGAACAAAATAAAGAATTGAGTAAGAAGTTCTTCAAGCCAAACTTATTTTTAAAGGCCTTTTCTCTCTTTCCTTTCATTTCCTGTTCAGAAGTCCCTTCTCTTCCTCTAATCTCTATTTTAATTTTGTCATTTTGTCATTATCATTTCCTCTTAACCCATCTGTATTCTGCTCTGTCATCTTGTTTTGCTCTTTGCTGAAAAGAGAGAAGATAATGCATGTCTACATACATTTGTATGCTATATGCTTCTCTTTATGAGGTACTTTCATTTGATTAGTATAAATAAATACGGATTGTTTGAAGTAGCAGTTCAAAAAATAACTGGCTTCTGGCAATTATGTATACACACTTGCATATTTGCACACATTTATGCAGAATCTCACCTTCGCACATTTGTTAGGTATTAGGTGGAGAATCTCTAGTTTCAACCTAGCAAGCCTAGTTTGATAAACTAACTGAGCATTGCACAAAATTCTTTCTCTCACTGTCTTTCTCTCCCCCCCCTCTATTTCATATATATGTTGCAATCAATGTGAAACACAATCAATCAGTGAAATTTAATTTACAATTACAGACCCAAATTCTGGGAAACGTCAACAACAGACATGTTATAAACTAAAATATTAAAAGAGAAAAATATAACTAATTGGCTTTTGACATGAAACAATCTTTGAGAATTTAATTATGTCCAGAATTGGCTTACACAGTGGTGACTGAACAATATTTTGCTACCTTTTTTGAAATTTCTATGGATTGATTAGCCAATAGAAAAAATGCTTTTTATGGAACACTTGGGGTGATTTACTAGGAGGGTGATGTTAATTCAGCACCCAGTGTACAGGTAGTCTTCACTTAACAACATTCATTAAGTGATTGTTCAAAGTTACAACAGAGCTGAACAAATGGTAATTACAAGTCCTTGAAGCTGCAGCCTTTTCAGTATCTCCATGGTCAAGTTATCAAAATTTGGGCGCTTGCCAACCCAACCCATATTTATGACTGCAGAGTGCATTTCAACAGCCCTCACCTGCCTATGTCCCATCCATCTCTACCCTTTTGGCTGCCCTGAACTCTGCCACCCCTGCTGTCCTGCATTATGCTGCTCTCAGCTTATCTTCCCTATCTTCTTCCTTCTGCTGCTGATATATGCCCAGTTGAGGCATCCTCTATCTGTCCCAAGGTTGTCTGAGGTCTCCTGGGGTGACAACAGAGGTGGGTTTCAGCAGGTTCTGACCAGTTCTGGAGAACCGGTAGCGGAAATTTTGAGTACTTCGGAGAACCGGTAGTAAAAATTCTGACTGGTTCCGCCTCCATCTATTCTCTGCCTCCCAAGTCCCAGCTGATTGGGAGGAAATGGGGATTTTCAAGTAACCTTCCCCTGCCACACCCACCAAGCCATGCCATGCCCACCAAGCCACACCCACAGAAAGAACCGGTAGTAAAAAAATTTGAAACCCACCACTGGGTGACAGGGAATGGCATTGTGGAAGCCTCATGTGGCCTCCACAAAGAGATAGTAGCTGCCTTGGCTGGATGCACCTCATCAGTAGCGCAAAGAAAAAAATGATACATTTCAGCCAGGAGAAGAGACAGAAGACTTTAAGGCGGCTAAAAGGCCAGAGATGGGACATGGGGAGAGTTGAAGCAGAGGCAACCATGGTAGGAGAAGTGTGAGGTACTGGCCTAATGATGGCATAGTCCTGGCCTAACAACTGCAATCAGGACTAACCAAACTGCCATTACTAAGGAATGCGGTAATATGATGTTTCACCAAACAACTGCATTGTTTAGCTACATAAATTCCAGTGCCAATTAAGGTTATTAAATAAAGACTACCTGTGTGATACAGTAGACACCTTAGCAAAAGATCTGATTTTAATTCCATAACAACCTCTACACAGGGAGAGTAAGGTTGCTACCGTATATTTCCTTTCCAGAAACCCTGATAACAAGGAATTCAGCCTGATGAGAGTAAAACTCTTTTGTGAAAGAAATAAAGGATTTTGTATATACTTCGAGATAGATAAAGGCCTGTTCCAAAGGTCAATAGTCAGAGGTTTTGTCCATACGCTTTTATATACCTAGATTGAGGGTGTGTTGTTTAACCTTTTAGCATTAAACCCTCTCTGACACAATTGTTACCAGTGAGTTAACGGAGAATTCATTATAGGATCATTCCAAGGCAATTTTTTCATTTGAATAGAATAGAATAGAATAGAATTCTTTATTGGCCAAGTGTGATTGGACACACAAAGAATTCGTCCACGGTGCACAAGCTCTCAGCGTACATACAAGCAACAAGTGATAAATCATGATGATAATCATAAAATACAATCATCTTAAATCATATGATAAAACACTCAGTGATAGTCGTAGGATACTAAATTAGCAGTCAACATAAATCATAATAGGATACTAAATATTTGGAGTCAAATATCAGGTGGGATCAGGACCTCTCACCACAAAATTAGTTTTTGCCAGTATTTTATTCAGCAGATCCGCATACAAACCTCAATTGACATGCAGCCTGGCTATAGCCTCAAGCTTGCAAAGGAAATGCAGTGATGGACATGAAACATTGCTCTTAAGAACCTGGACTTGATTCCCTTCAGATTTTTTGCATCTTTCTATGCACAAATTTGTGTGCATTAAAGTGTTCAGTTCAGCACTTTGGCCTTGAAAAATGTAATTGGAGTGGGAACATGCTGCAGTTATTTTCATGGTGCTTGGTACATCTGATTTTGTGCAAGTCTTTTTGGCAAATCTTTTTGTGCAAGTTTCCAATGAAATAATTTTTTCTTTGTTATTTCCATGTATTGTAAGATTGGAACATGATTCATAATTTTTAAGGACTTAAATTTCTCAGTCTGGTTGCTTTGTTTTTCCAATAATGGAGGCTATTAGCATGTCATTTTTAATATGATCCCTTTTATTTTACTATAAATAAAATTTAGTTTTTCCAAAGTTAATAAATTCTATTAAGAACCAAACTTTATTAGGGAGAGGATAAACACATCTTTTGTGTAAAACAAAATAGACTTTGGTTTATTTGTTAAATTGATTTCACTTTTTGTTAGGGCTTGACTTACTGAGTTGATATAATGATTAAAAGGGATTAAAATTCAAGTTTATTTAAGTAATTGTAAAATGGGGATGTAGGCCAGGGGTGAAATTCTCCGCAAGTTGCCACCCATTCGCTGCCTGTGCATGCACACTGTGTGCCAAAAGCACGATGCGCGCATGCACATGCACAGTGCACACCAAATGCATGCTTCACATGGAAAAAGGAGGCTTAACAAGGTAAGTAGAACAGCAAGGGGGGAACAGCTGTGCCGCACGATTTATATTTGCTAAAAAGCAGAATTTCCTGCTTTCTAGCAAACATAAATCACGAGGCACAGCTGATCGTCGGAAATACCGGTTCAGATGAACCGGTAGCTTTTTTTTACTACCTGTTCACCTGAGAACTGGTAGCATTTCACCTCTGATGTAGGCTGAAAGAAGCCCAATTGCTGCTCATTTGATTTCTTTCTTAATTATAATTGCATTATGATTAATATAAGAAAGTAACACATATATTTATTTAAGGTTTTCCAACACAGTTTCTTTTGAGATCAAATCGAAAAGGGAATCTCAAAATTGAAATATATTTCCACCAATTGATTTGGAATAATATATTGATCTAAAGTTCATTGTCCTGTTCTGAAGTCTGCTTGCTCATCAGCCAACACTAGTAATTATTCTAATCTATATATATAAAAGCGAAAACCACTCACACATTAATCACAAAATCTCCAGAACCGTAAAGCCTACAGGGAGAGGAGAGGACAGGAGAGGCTTCTGTAGGACCAGCCTGAGGGAGAGAAGGGGAGTGGAGAGGATCTATGGGGCCAATCTGAGGGAGACAAGTGGAGAGGAGGGTCTATAGGGCCAGCCTGAGGTAGAGAAAGGGGTAGGATAAGAGAGGCTTCTGTGGAGCCAGCAATTTTCAAACTCTTAAGTGTTGATTTATCAAGCCAAATCACATAGTTCATAGCACAGCATGGGTATTCAGCTAGTCAATCAATAAGCATCTCATTGTAGGAGAAGAAGTGGCAGAATCTGGGGGCGGAGTAAAAAGAGGGATCAGCCTAGAATCCCTGCATACATACGGTCAAAGTCCAGCCTCCCTTAAATTCTGTTGACCTTTGTTAATTCCAAGCAGGTATTAACTATTAATTGAGAAGATTCCTCTGCATAGGCATAAACAATCAATCAGTTTAATTGGATCTTCACATATGGCTGTGATTTTTTTTTGCACCTGGCACTTATGATGATATTTGCTATATTATTTATTAAAATTATTTAAGGGATTTATTGAACAGAAGTCAGCAGAATTATATTGATCATTTAAAGATTGGGATTATGATAGACTAGATCACTGCTGTGTATTAAGTTTTATTAGTTCTGCTGGAATCATATATCCACTGGCTGTCTTTCCATTTCTTAATAGGACTATGATTTGGAAGTTTTCAGTCAGAGGCCACTCAAGAAAGAGAGTTTACTGTTAACTTGAGGATGGGAGTGACAAGACTCATTTAACACTAAACAGACTGTTAAATCATTCAACCAATTTAGCAGGAGGAATTGTATTTTGTGCTTTAGCAATGACTTGTGATGTTGACTTGGCAATCAACTGCCAAGAGGCAAAGGGATTTTTCTATTTAACTGATTGTACCAAACTTTGCCCAGTTTTCAATTTGTAATTATTAAAACATCCAATAAAGTTATATTATTTAATTTTCAAAAGTCATAGTGAAAATGGTGGCCACAATTCCTTTAAAACCTATAGAATATAACTAACGGTAATTTAGCTTTAGTTTTTTATATATTCTTTATCAAGTTTGTGAGGCTTTAAGGTAGTTCTCTGACTACCTGAAAGGGGAAATCTCTAGACTTTTATGAGCTGGGACTCATAAAAATTACATAAAGATTGTTTAAGTTGGGGGACTAATGGTAATAAAAAAAATGGAAAATAGTTTTATCAACTTTGTTTAACTGTCTTATTTGGACATTATGGTCAGCAGTCATGTCATCCTTGTTCTTTTGCCTATTTCCAATAGCTAGTTTTCTGGTGAGAGGAGAATGTCATTATCTGGATGGAAAAGAATTTTGATTTGTGCTGTTGATATGTATTGTTTTTCAACTTTTGAGTGAGCTTTTCTTTCTTCTTACAAAAAAAGAACTAAAATGATTTTCAGAGACATGTTCAGTCTCTGGTGTATTCTGTTTGTAAATAATTTTCATGCCTTTTTTCACTTTGATTATTCATAGACAGTTTATATATATATTGCAAAATATATATGTAAAATGCACATTTCTTTTCAAGATGAAAATTGTATTTTAGGTTGTGTTATGCAAATCTATTAAACTGAGATTTCGTTGTATTTTTCTTGAACTAAAGAGAAAACCTTTAAACTAGAAAAAAAGCAAAAAAGTAGAGAGCAGATGTTGGTATTTGCACTAAACAAATTGTGGTGGCAATAATCTTTGTCTGAAAAGAAATCTTTTAAATCAGGTTTGTCTGACTGTTTGTCTGTCTCCATTTTTCCTTTAGGAGCTCAAGATGGTACACAGTATCTCCCAAAGCACCTTTTTTGAGTAATTTTCAAAACATAGAGCCATATACTGTAGGTTGTAGGAAATTGACACATAAATTTAGCCCTCTTACTCCTTTTGTCTTCTTCTCTTTTGAAAAGAAAGTAAAGAAAGTAATAGTACCGGATTTTCTTCTAGTGCATAATAATATTCTGACTTTGTGAAAGAAAATCTATACAGTATTTTACAACGTAATTAGATGATAAATATTACCCTGTGATATATTGGACTTGTTGACTTTTCCTAACAAGTTTGGTCTAAATTATTCATTTAGTTGTACAATGCTTTAGTCTTCAGTTTAGCAGCTAATTTGC
Source organism: Ptyas mucosa (assembly GCA_012654045.1). Classification (NCBI taxonomy): domain Eukaryota; kingdom Metazoa; phylum Chordata; class Lepidosauria; order Squamata; family Colubridae; genus Ptyas; species Ptyas mucosa. Next base: position 3,932,242 of record WNWU01000043.1, on the reverse strand, counting down.
AAATTTCTTTAAAAGGAAAAGAAAAAGCAGAATAAATAGCACCTTCTTTCACAATTATACTTCTTTTTTAATCACATGGACATAAAACAAAGTTGTAAATATTGGTGTTAGACATCTATTTCCACTTAATACACAGCTTCTATAATAATGTGATTTGTGGGTTAAGGATTCAAGTTTGTGAAACGCCTTTATTATACTTGGAAATGATTGGACCCTGAATTGGTTTTTCACTCAACCTGGATTATTTGTTTAATTGATTGTCTTGTTTGTTTTACCCATAAGTTTATGATCAAAGTCATTATCCTGGGCAAGAGAAACCCATAATTACAATAAACAAAAGGAAAATATGTGGAATTGAAATCAGTTCAGTTCTATAATTTTATTTGTTTGTTCCTAAACCAGGTTTTACCTCAGGGTGAGACTGAATTTGTTGACTTTAATCTTTGTTAGAAATGGTTTGCACAAATCCAAACTGATGCTGTATGTTGCAGACAGCTGGTTGTCATGGTAACTGTAGTGCAGTTTTTAATTCCACTTGGTGAGTAATACAGACACTACGTTGGTGAATAAAGCATGGCTTTGTGCTTTACAAATATATAACATTATCCATATCAGTGTTGCTAAATAAAATGATGTTGTGTTCATGCACTTTTAGATGCATCAATTTGGTTTATTGATATGACTTTTTTTTGTCATTTAAAAACCAGGCAGATTATTTGGCATCAGTCAATCAGGGAAATGGAAGTCAAATAAAATTATTCACAGTTGCATAAATTAGATTATAAATAGACAAATTACTTAACTTTATAATGCATTAGACTTCTGCCTATCTAAATAAGTGATACAATGTAATGGCCTTATGAAGCATGCTAATAAGCACAGTATAGTTAAAAATCAAAGTGTAAGAGTAACATGTTTTATGTAGCAGAAAATCAAAATAGGTTTTGTTCAATTTCATATACATCATTTGTGATTTTTTTTAAACGGTTAAGCTCTTTTTCATTGAATTTCAACATTTGCTGCAAATTCTGTTAAAGAATATTCATCATTTCCATCCTAGCGCTATTATTTATTTATTTATTTATTTATTTATGCTTTCTTAAAAGGATAAAAATTACATTTATATATCAATTTTGGGGAATGTTGTAAAATTTACAGATACCTTAACTAAAGCATCCTGTTCCAGATTTATTTATTTTTTTAAAGTAGACATTATAAAAGTTTCTCGTGAGATAATATTACAGATGTTGAGGAAAGAGTCTTATGGTAATTCTGTAAATCCATTTCTGTTTTCTTAACCTTGTTTCATAAATACAGAGGCCAAGAAATGCAGACAAAGCAAGACAGGAATTTGGGGGGGGGGGCAGGAGCCTGATATAAATGGTTTGACACTCATAGCTTAATATTTCCTAAACTACTTTCTTCAGGATACTAAATCTAGTTATTCATCTTAGTTAGCCTTTCAGCTGACATCAAGGGACACATTTGTAGGGTTTTTGTTTTCATTATTGATTCCACTACCCCCACACACAAACACACTCCCTTGTTCCCTCTCTGAAGAGTCTCTTCTAGCTCTTGACTCTTAAATAATTGATTTTTCCACTCAGGTGCACAGAACAACATTTTGAAACCACGAGATTGCAAAACTGCATGCACTTTGCTCACTGATGCATTAGTTTTATTAAGTGGCTCCAAAACAAGATGTAGGTAAGAGAATGCAGAGGAATCATTTGGAAAAATTAATTTTATGTTTTATTTAAAGGTATGATTGAAAGCTAGAGATCTTCTGGTTTGCACATGCTTTTTTTCAACTTTACACATAGGTAACGTCGTAGATTAGTAAAATTCATAAAATGTATCAGTAAAAGCCTTAGAGGAATTGCACTTCCTGAGAAGGCAAGCCCTCAGACATTTAGGTTTGTGAACATTTTAAATATTGCTTTATCAGAAAAAAGAAAGCATATTGCTGTCAGAAACACAAACTATTAGTGAAAACCATTATAAAATCGTTAAAGGAAGATGAGTATACAAAATATATTCTGACTCCTATTATGATTTGTCTGGAAGCATTATGTGTATTCTTTTTAGTTCTATTTACCCTGGTTTCTTTTCTGAAATAAGTGAAATTGGATTTTTTAAAAGTACATGTGGTCGCTGTATGTTAGTTAATCTGTTTGAATCATAAATTGTGCTAAGACAAATGTAGTGTTATTTGCAATAGTGGTGAATATCTGTAACTTGGGTGCAGAACGAGGGTGAAGGTTCATTCTCCAAGCTTGTGGGTTGGTTTCTGAACATTTCATTACCAGGCTGGGTAACATCTTCAGCAGAGTTTATGGGATGTCAGTGTCAGTGTCCTGTTTATAAGGGCTTCATGTGGTCTTGTGATGGGTAGATCTTGTGATGGGTCAGGTGTAGGTGTGTCAAATGAGGATCTTGTAATGAGTCTTGTGATAGATCAGGTGTGAGTCATCAGTGAGAGTCTTGTGATGGGTTTTATGATGGGGAGGTTACATCAGGTGAGGATCACTGGGAGGTGAAGTGCTGGTTGGGAGGGCTTGTGTGGGTTGGCTGAGGGTCAGTGCTGTCTCTGGTTGGCTGTGTAGTTAATTTGGATTCTGAAGGGTTCGTAGGGTGTTTGTAAGTCAATATGTCTATTGATGGATTTTTTTTGTGGAGTGCCAGGCTTTGATGAACTCATAAGTGTGGTGGGTGGTAGCATGGCCAATGATTTTTGCATTACTCCAATAGAACTGGTGCTGTTTGCTGTAGCTTCTGCTATTAGGCCTGATATGGGTTATCCCATCGGGGTACCTTATAGATTTTCCCATTGAACTTGAAGTATGTGTTGAGGCATAGGATTCAGGAGTTTCATGATGGTTTCTGTGAACATGGAGTGTTCTGTTGTGGCATCATCTTTGTAGGTATGCTGTTTAGTGAGTGGGTGATATATGGTTTGTTAGTCAGGTCGATATCAATCAAGGTGAAGATAGTGGTGTTGAAGGGAGACCATGATTTTTTCCTTGTTGATCTTGGTGTGTTTAATGCATTGGAGAAATTGTTCTGGGGAGTTTATTGAATGGGTTGAGTCGTGGACCAGGTGTCTTGAGTTTCCTCTGCAGGCTTTTTGCTAGTTTGTACATCAGTGTTCCAGGTAGAGACACAATTGAATGTAAAGGGAATCCCATTCTTGTGAATTATGGAGTGTCCTTAGAATCTGGGCATGGAGGAGTCTTGTGGTTGCATGTGCTTTCTCCCTAATGGTGTTAGTCAGCTTTGTCTATTATTACCATCAGTCTGCCTTTGTCTGCCGGTAGGATGATGATGCTTTCGTCTTGTTTTAGTGACTTTAGTGCTCTCTTCTTTGTCTGAATGTTTTGTTTTGTCTGTTGCATTGTACTTTGAGGATGATTCTTTATCTGATGTCTTCTTGTGTTTTTTGATCCAGTGGTGCGCTTTTAGAATGGATTTGAGATTGTCAAGGAATTCAATGGGATCGGCATCTTTGTACTTGATTTGAAATTGAGGACAGTCTTTCATCATCAGATAGAAGACTGCTGGATAAATTTTTGATAGTTCTGAGTTGTTGTCTTTTGATTTTGGGGTGAAGGTATTGTGTTTCTCTTGTAGTGAGTTGTGTTTTTGGTTTTGTATTTTGTTGACATTCCTGTGGATTGTGCTTTCTAAGGTATCTGTAAGGTCTTATCCGATGGAGTTGAGGCATGTGATTTTTTTGTTCGTTGATGATGCATTAGTATTTTTTCCAGGCAGTTGTGGGCATTGGTGATCATGAATCAAAGCATTTTGAATCTGTTTTGGAAGTCCAGTTTCCATACTTATGGGTGGCAAATAGTGTTATTTTTTTTTAGTTTCCATAATGAAAAGTTACCCATCCCTTTTCTCTTTCAGAATTCTGTGTTTTATTATTTCTAATAGTAATCTACACTGTATTAGATTAATTGTTAGAATATATTCAAGAGGCTATCATTTGCTGGTCTAACTAATTACTAGACTTAATCAAGTAAAAGATTCAAATTCTGTATCATGCTTTTCATGCTTAATTCATACCTTTATTTCCTGTTGGAGTAAATTTTAATTTTCTTTCCCTATTCTATGAAGATGTTCATTGGTTTTTCTTCTGCCATTTTCACATAATATGGATGTTTAGGATTATTGTAATTACATTGTTTGAGATGCTCACATTCTTCCCTTTGCCATTCTCCCATAGTTATTTGACCAAGTCTTATATTCTTATATTCTTCCCCTTAAGAATAGTCCTGAAGGAATTCTATATACATTTGCATTAGATCAAGTTACCAAAATTATTCTCCAACAGGAGCTACCAGTCCATTTGATAGTTTTCTTATGAAATCTAACTAATTATTATTTGGGTGTTAATCGTATATAAAAAACACCTCCTTTCTCTTTTTCTTATGTGCTAAAAAGTGGAAACAGAACAAGAAAGCATTGGCAATATCCAATGGTCCTCTAGACTCAACACAGAGCTTAGAACTTGTAGGGTCAATCAGATCCCCCTGCTGTTAAGTTACACCCCTTCAATAATAGGCTTTTTGCCCATCTCTGATATGGGAGGAAACTTTGTCTTTTCAACCGCCACCCCACTCCATCCCAACAACAGTCCTTTTAATGTGCTTCTGCAGCAAGGTTAGTTAAACTGCTTCCCACACGGAAAGTGAAGTATATTTGTTTCTGTACAACAATCGGAATGGGAGAAGAGGTTGTGTGCTGGAAGAAACAATCTCCCTTTAAAGCTCTCTAGTAGGAGAGCTTAACTGAGATTCTAATTACAGTAAATCCACTGAGGTGGAGGGATGGGATTTGTACCAGAAGAGAAGCTTACCCAATTTGTTCTGGGTATGTAGTCCTACGTTTTGCAGCAGGCTACTCTAGGAATTTACCTTAATACAAAAAAACCTAGACTGCTAGTTGCCCTTGCTCAGGTTTAGCTACATTCACTGACTTTTATCATCTGGTATCAGTTGTCCTTGATGTATCTTGTTTTGTTCTTCTTCAAACTCTCCCACCGAATTTGTTTTTTTTAAAGGGAGACGTATGGAGAGCAAAAGTAAATAAGTAAATAAGGAGCCTGAGTGGCGTAGCAGGCTAATGCCTCCTATTAAGGCAGCATTTAACATCCAGCTGCCTGCAGTTACTGCAAGTTCTAATCTCATCAGGCTCAAGGTTGACTCAGCCTTCCATCCTTTCTAAGGTGGGTAAAATGAGGACCCAGCTTGTGGGGACAATAAGCTGACTTTGTATAAAATATACAAAAGTATGGAGGCTATTGCTTAACGCATTGTAAGCCGCCCTGAGTCTCCGGAGAAGGGCGGCATAGAAATATAAATAAATAAAAAAAATAAAAAAAAGTGGCAAGTAGTAGCAAACCAATATGTTCTGGCTACCTTCTTTCTCCCATGTATGCATGTGAGTGCATGCATGCTAATGTGCTTGTAGATGATCTTGGCAGAGATGTCCAAGCTTCATTGTCAAGGTGATATGAAGTTAATCATTTCCTAAATTCAAAATGTCCAGATAACATTTGGAAGCAGCTAAGACAGATACCCCCCCCCCCAAATTCACTGGAATATAAGAAGGATGGAAAACAGTGAAATCAGACTTGCTGAATTCTTTTATTACAGCCAAACTCAAGAGAAGTAGTATTAGCCTTCCTGTGGAGTTGATTTCTTGGTCTGGTTTGCCAAATATGGCTGACAATACTCAACAAATGGTAAACAGGCCCCCTCAGAGTCAAGGCTGGAGGGTGAAAAATGGACCTAAGCCAGCACACTGTGTTATAAAACTGCACACATGTGCAAGCAATGAAAGGAATAAGTAGTATAATAGCTGTTAACAGCCATTTTGCGAAAAGAAGACTGGCAGACCAGAATGGGATAGGTCAGAACAGGAGAGTGTGTGGTGACAATGGAGAATTATTGGAGGAGGGGAAAATAGGCAGGTAGTGATGGGTCTCCATCTTGCATGGGTTCCCTCAAACGTGGCAACACCTCCGGCAGCTTCTTCTCTCTAGTTGTCTCTTTGAATATAGTTTGCTACATTCTTACCAGTTATATTGCCATTATTTTTGTTTGCAGTCTACTTTTTTAATATAAAATGTACCTTAAGTTAGCAGAAATAGATTTAGTTACCAGAAATCCAAAAACCTCAGAACTGTGTAAGCCACCTTGTTATGTCTTGCAATCTTTCTACCACAGTTTCTCTCTCTTTTCAAAGCAAAATGCATTTAGCACACAAAAATCTTTGGGAAAGACAAGTCAGAGAACATGAACCTCTGAAAACTTCTGGTATGGGGAAAATACAACCATCAGAAAAAAGGGCCACACATTCTTCTCCGGATGGTTTTTAAACCTGGGGGGGAATTTGGCTTTGATGCTTATTTCTTCCTTCCAGAAAAATTAAAATTTTTAATTAGATTTTGTGGCCATTTTTTCCAAAAATGTATTGAAAAATAACAGCACTATTATTCCAATGCTTTACACAGCCAGGTCTTCCCCTTTGCTATTCCTCTCCTTTCTTAACAGAAAGCAAATTACATATAAATACAATAAACACAAAAGCTATTTATAGACAATTATTAGGGCAGTTAGCAAAAAATTGGATCAAGGGAAGAATCAAGCAAAGGCTTTATTTTTAAAAAAAAAAATGATGCATGCAAGACACTAATTTTCATACAGAGTTTGTTCATCTGATAACTCAGTACAGAACTCACTTGCTTCAAATATTCCAGCAAACTAGTGACAATATTTGGAAATGCTTATTATTTACAAAACATATTCATGGCATTCTAATTTCTTGTTAAACACAAACTAGGTTTTTCTCATGTAGTTCTCTTGAATTGATAAACACCTTCCAAGGACTGATGAGCTGATTCTGATATTTAGAGGGACCAGACCAACTAATCAAGTTTTGCCATTTTCTATGTGTCAAGTGACAACCGTTTTTCAAGAGAGACACTTCAAGGTCTCACTGTATGAAATAAAGCAGGATTGCATTCAGTTTTCTACAGCCAATATAAGTAACATAAAAATTGACTAATGAGGAATAAGATGTTGACCACCATTGGAGACAGCTAGCCATTAATAAGCAGTTATTTAATGTAATTGCTTTGAAACTCAGGAAAAATATGTAATTTTCAATCTGATTGCTAACTGTGATGGAATGAGGAAGGGATAAATGAACTATTAAGGAAGGAACTTCAAAGAAAATCAATCGGGAGGGGGGGAAATGTGTGAAAAAGGAATTTGGGGTAGCTTGTCCTTGATGTTGTTTGTTACAATGTGTGGTAGAAAAACAGAGTGATAGGCTTTCAAGATATAGATAGATAGATAGATAGATAGATAGATAGATAGATAGATAGATAGATAGATAATTCTAAAACAGTAAAGAACATTCCTGAAACTCTTGCTGTTCCTATTTCTTGACGGTTCCTGCGTTGAAAGACTAAGATCAATCTTCAAAGCCTCCTACTCTCTTTTAGAGAGGCATTAGACACAGAATCCTGAAACTAAACCATGATGATCGATCCTGTATATTGCATGCAGAGCAAGTAGCAAGATTCTCCTGTAGTTATCAAGAGCAGATACCTACACAGATAATGAACCTGCACAATGCCATGAAGTACTTAGCACAGCACCTAGGACTAGCACTTCAAATTGCTTCACAACCATTGTTAGTTTGATTTCCTGGAAGCCTAGCATTTGAATTGTTTCTGGTTGGCAGATCAATAGAATATATGATTAAACCAAAGTAACGTTCATTCTCAGCCTGCTGAGGGATGGAGCAGTTCTATGGGCAATTTCACTCATTGAAAACCATCATGCGATCTTAGACAACTATCGAAATTTCACACGACATTTTAGAACTGCCTTTGATGATTCAGCCAGAGGAAAGACTGAAAAATGGGAAAGTCACAAACTGCAACAAAGAAATCCCCAAGTTAGTGAGTAGATAGCTCATTTCAAATTGTATGCCTTTCTGTGTGCACTAAAATGATTTTGCCCTGATAGAACAGTTTGGGGGTGGGCTCTCTGATGAACTGAGGGATGAATTAGTAAGACAAGACAAACTAGGCAATTTAGAAGAACTATGTCAGTCTTGTGTGCTAACCAGTGTGTTTGGAGCAGTAGACTCATGGGAGGTGGAGGAATGCTACCGTATATGGTTTCATATTGTCTGCTCTGTTTCCCCTCCTGGTTGCCTTCTTGGAGCAGATGCAAATAAAAGTAGTAAAGAGAGCCTTGTCTGCAGGTGAGACCTCAGTTTTATTATGGAGCACTTGGAAGCCTAGCCATGGTTTGTCCTGCTGAAGTTCCTTACTCTGATTTGACTTGGAAGGTCCATATCTATAAATGCAAATAAATGCCCAGATTATTCCAGAGCCCCATCTTCAGGAATCTTTGTCGATTCCCCTCCCATGAGCTTAGCAGGGGCAGCTTCATATAATTAATAAGAACTCCAATGGTTGGCAGAGGCGAATGCATGTTATGATCTCTGTTATTCTGCACATCTCTACAGGCACAGAAATGAGGTCTCTGCTTGTTTAGAGACTGGCACAAGAGCTAATTTTGTAGATAAAAGTGTAGTGTATCATTTTGTTTTACCCCACACAGTTGTTGGAAAGGCTAATATTAGTGGAAATAATTGACAGCCAACTGCTTTGAGCTGGTCCAGTTTTGCAACATATACTTCTGCTGTTGAAAATAAATGTTCAACCTGGGATGCTGGTTTATAGAAAAGCTGCTAGATAAGCACCCTTGCATCCAACCCACCCAATTCAGCCCCCCTCCAGCACTTCACCTCCCAATGAGCCTTACCTGGTGTAATATCCTCATCACAAGACCCTCACTTGACACACCTACACCTGACTCATCACAAGACCTACTGACCTACTGACGACACAAAGCCCTTATAAACAGAAGAACACTGACACTGAGATCCTATAAACTCCACTGAAGATGTTGCCTAGCCTGGTAACAAAAATGTTCAGAAACCAACCCACAAACTCAGAGAATTAATGTTCACCATCTCACCCATTCATGTCTGACTATGTGATTTCTTGACCATCCCTCCCCTTAGGATCTTGAGGTCAGACAATTTTACCCTTGTCCTCAAAAAGGAGACTCCAGAGACAGTAGGACTTGGGAGACAAATATGGAGTCCCACAGACACTGATTGTTTTCATTTCTCTGTGAATAAAGTATAGGTATTATACAACAGTTTACACTTTGTACATACAGTAGCACATTTGTACATACCACTTTATTTCAGGAAAGAAATATTGCAATTCTTCTACAACATTATAACTGCCAGACACGGGACAATGTTCAAAGAGTTGCATCTCCTGCACAGGAGGACTAAGATGAGAACAGATGTCAAAGACTATGTTTGTGTAGATCTTCTCTGCCAGATTTGCTCATTGACCTTGACAAGCTGCCAAGTGCATCTTCACACATGGCAGTAATTCTATCAGCCGGGTGATGCAATATAATGTAGACCTGGCCCTGGGAAGGAGAAAGGGATGAATGAACTCATTAACTGTTACACAGTTCTGGGAAAGAAGAAAGTGTGAAAAAGAAACTCAAAAATATTCCTGCCTTGATTTTGTTTGTATATAATGTGGTGGAGAGAAAGGTTGACAGGCTTCAAAAATGCTGTTATAATACCCAGGAACAATAAAGAACATTCCAGAAATTCCTGCTTCTCGACCTTGCCTGCTTCAAAGAGCTGATACTAACTCACATAGTATTACTATTTTAAATCACTGATCTATGTTAATTTTCAATGACATGTAAATTGTCAGAGATCCTTGGTGCTCTCTGAGCTTGCTTGTTTTCTTGCAGACAGTTCATTAGGTAACATTATCAGTGCTAGTAAGGAGTGCCAAGTGCTGTTAGCACTCCTTATTAGAACTGATGATGTTACCTAGATAGGGTAATGAACGTCTGCAAGAAAACAAGCAAGCTCAGAAAGCACCAAGGACCCCACATTTCAACCCTGAACTACAAATATTCTCCTTTAATGGTACATGTACATTGTGTTATACATATCATTTTGGTATCCAGGTTACTCAACATTGCTTATCACCAATGAGATATTGCCTTATTTTAGGAAATACCCAAACATTGGATGAGTATGGGTTTGTGTGCACAATTGTAGCCCATCTATGCTTTCCAGATTACCATAAGACTTTTAATTTGAAGCTATTTTGGATACTGATACCTATTCCCATAGCTTTGTCTGCCATTCTTCTAAATGAGGAAATTGTCTGCAGTTTTCACTAAGAAGCATAAATTACCTTAACAGTTGTTTTACTGTATACAAAACCAATTTCTTATTCTTTGCAGGAATATACAGAGGAACTTAGCAATTTTTTGGCAATTAACCTTAATTGACATATTGGTGAAAAACCATCTTGTATACATTTTCTCTAAATGTAATATTTGCAGTAAATTTCATATTTTCTATTGGTTTTTCCATTGTTGCATATCAGTCACCTTATTCATATTCTGCATCCATTTACTCATATATTTGATTTGTTAATTTCTGAATTGCATTTCAGTAACAATGTATAAATAAGACCCAACAGATGTTCTGAATTTTATCATATAAACTTTCTAATATAAATTTTTAAAAAATATCATTTATTTGAAGATACTGGAACCAGTGAAGCATTTCTGACAATGTCAAGGACAGAGTCTTAAAATATTTTCCATTTATTTTTTAAACTTAAAAATTTCCAGTCTATATAGGTTATTACGATTTCATTGATCAGATAATTAAAGGGGTGATAGTTCTGGACTTAATTCTTTTGTATTTATTCTATACTTTTAATCTAGAAGTATTTATTCTATACTTTTAATTTAGAACTCTTGTTACGACAAGAACTCTTGTCATGACACGAGTTCTAAAACTCTTGTCATGACCTTTAATTGGGCAAAACGGTACATATATGGCAACAGTTTTTGAACCTAGGTACCTCAAATGGACTAATTTATAGAATGTGTCCAAAATACAAGACTCCTGACTCCCAAGGAAATAAAATTTGGCAAAGTTGTGGCTGGTTCAGTGGTATTGGCTGCTGCTGTGTTGGTGCTGCACTCACATGATCTTCATTTTTGTGCTCGAACATAGTCTGGACTCCCAGGAGGAAGGAGCTGCCTTCCAGAGGACAAAGAGGCAAGGGAGCTTGGAAAGTTTGGTCAAGAGAAAGAGTGTTAAAGTGGTTCCTCCCTCTAGCTTTTCCCAAAGTATAGTTATGAAAACAGTTGCTTTAGTCTGACAAGATTCTGCCTATAGGAGAAGAACAAGTAGTTCCTCATGTTACTCTTGGTCCTTGGAGCCTGACAATTTTCTATGTTCCATTATAGTTTCCCAGCCAATCTTGTAATCCCTTGCTCTCTCTCCCACCTAGTAGCAGCCACTTTCTACACTCACACTGGATTATCATTCCATTGACTGAAATTAGATTGATTCTAATTTCCCTTTCAAATGAACTGATAAATCTAGAGATTCGCATACTTTTGCCACACAGTTATTTGGGTGAGTTTTCTTCCAGTTTCTGTTAATAGTTAATGTTTTTCAAATCTTTGTTAAAATAATTCATTTTGTCAGGATTACACCTCTGAATATGTGTATTTAGTAGCACATTAAGTAGCAGATTTGCTTAAACAATTCATACCACTGTAATGGGAGAAAGCCAAAATATAACCATATATTGGAAGATTCATTAGGAATTGAAATTGTTCATTTCTCCTTTCTCATCCATTTTTTAAAAATTATTTAAGCATGCCCAAAGAATTCTTTGTAAAAGAAGCTGCCAAACAGCTTAAATACGCTGATGCTTGATGGCCATTTAAACACTATATTGTAAAGCGATCACCTATGTCAATATTTCATTTTATTTCTTGTGGGAAATGTGAATTTGCTTAAACAGGGATAAAGCATATTGCCTCGAGAGAGTAGTCAAAATGATTTCAGTGGGGCTTTTATGAAATAAATGGATTGAGAATGAAAACCTTAATTAAGCTATCCTTTTACCAACCAGATAATTATTTTGCATTAATTATTCTGTCATGGCTATTGCTTTTGATGACAGACAGGAGACTGTCATGGGGGAAAGTCTGCTACTTGTTAGCTGATGGCCAAGAAAGAGAATTAATAACATTGCATATTAGAACAGTTCTAAATTTTAAATGTATTTCCAATGCTAATGATATCTCATAAAGCTGATCACTTTATGGGAAGTGAAGGAGGCTTTTTTATGATTGTGTAAGTATTGCTAGATATGTTTCTAGAGTACTGTTAGCATCTTCTGTTGTGCAAATGTAAAGTTGTACCTTCTGATTTAATATCTGCATAAAAGCCCAAAGAGATAGCTTCCAAAATAATATACTAGGCAGTATGAATAAAATCTAGCCTTGGTTTCTGGAATGATTGAACCACAATAATGTCAAGTACTAAGAAAACAAACCATGAATTTAGGATGGACAGACTAACTACTCTACTATGTTTTGTGTGTGTGTGTGTGTGTGTGTGTGTGTGTGTGTGTATACATATACATACACATACACACACACACACACACACACACACACACACACGGTATATATATTGTGAAATATATTCAGACCTTTTATGGAGAAATAATAAAGCTTCCTTTTACTCTTAAGCATATAATTGAGAAGATAGCCACCTAATGGGAGCCTGCAATATAAGATGTCATTGCAGTATGCCTACATAGCATGCACCCAGTACAGTATAACATATCCAAACTTCTTTGTTGCATGTGTTTAATGTCATAGTCCGTGAAAGAACAATAATACCCTTAAGAGTATATTGCATATTTTCTGATAATGTCACTTCATGTGGCAACTTCACATGATTTGATGACAAGCTACATTAACTGTTGAATCACTGTTCTATGATAATATAGAGATATTTAATGGCATCAGTTTTCCTTCTCACCCCTATATGACCATCTAGATATGCAGAAGGAATGGTAAAAATTGGTATTTTAAGTATGGCTTTATTTGATTTGCATTGGTATTGCTGAATCTTATTTTAAAAGGGCATACAATATCAGAAAACTGTTATAGCCTTTTCAGATAGTTTTGAATAGTTTGGCTACCTATAAGCCACGGTGGCGCAGTGGTTAGAATGCAGTTCCGCAGACTACTTCTGCTGCCTGCCTGCTACCTGCAATTTGGCAGTTCAAATCTCACCAGGCTCAAGGTTGACCCAGCCTTCCATCCTTCTGAGGTCAGTAAAATGAGGACCCAGATTGTTGGGGGCAATATGCTGACTCTGTAAACCACTTAGAGAGGGCTGTAAAGCACTGTGAAGTGGTATATAAGTGCTATTGTTGCCTGATTTCTATGAGATGGTAAAAAAGAGAATTTTCTGATTTGTTCTGCCATCATCTATTAATTATATGGATTGTTGCAACCCAGATTTGTAGCCCCATGGAATAGCCAGGCTGCAGATCTACTATGAAAACCAAACTAATCTTGAGAAATTCACCTACAAGGTATTCCCTTCTTTTCAGTGTGAGCTATCTGGGAATAAGTCTTTTTTCACCTGGGGCTAAAAATCTGAAGGAGTGAAACTTGTCGAGTCCTTGAAGAAGGAAGACAAATGGATGATTAATCCAGATGAGTCAATCATGGTCCTACTTGCTCAGAAGACAGATTCTAATCTTTCCAGGTGAAGATTAAATAAAGATGATGGAATTTGCAGAGATGGCTAAATTAATCTCTTTGATTAGACAAAAAATAATCTCTATGGTCAAATGGAAACCTCTTACAGATTTTTTGCATGAAACAGAAAAAAGTATGCTTATGATTTGTGGTTTTGATGATAATAAAAAAGTGAAGTTATTTTATAATCAGAGTAAGAGATAATTTTTAAGTGTACTTATATTTGCTGCAAAGGAAATTGGAAACTGCTTTCTATTCTTTCTTTTCATTTTTTCTTTCTACGGTTTGTGCATGCTTGCATTATTTATTTGCATTAGTCTGTGTGTAGTTTTTTTTAACTTTACGTATTTTATTAATTACACTTTAATTTTTTACATTTTTAAATGTAATTTAATATTTTATTAATTGCATTACATAATTACAGCCGCCCATCATATCAAAAGAGATTCTGTGTGGCATAATCAAACAAAAACCACAGATATAAAAATATAGAAATCTACATTAAGAAATAAATAATATAAAAACAAATAGGCAAAGACAGGACAAAAATATATCAACAGTAATGCCATCTAAGCAAATCTCCAGTTAGCTGGGAGATCCAGGCCTGATAAGATAACCAGGTCTTGAAAGTCTTCCAAAATAACAAAAGGGATAGAGCTGGAGTGTCTAGATAGTCTTTAAGGGCAGCTTCATGTACAACACACTGTAGTAGTCCAATGTAGATGTGACAACTGCATGAATGTAAACAAGGCCTGCTGATCCAGAGTACGACTGCTGCACAAGACAAAGTTTTGCGAAGGCCCACCTGGCGACGACTGCCACATGCCCATTAAGCAGGAGTCCTGAGTCTAGAAGGCCCCTATTTTGCACATTGGATTTGTTTGGGGCAATGCAACATTATCCAGTGCCCAAGGTGGAATGGCCTTGAAATCAGTAGGCCCAAAAATCCAGAATCATTCAATCTTGCCAGGGTTCAACTGAAGCCTATTGTTCCCCACTCAGACATTTACAGCCTCCAGATACCAGGATAAGATATTCAGCACATTGCTTAATTGTTTTGTAAAAAATAGATCTAAAAAAGGCTGCTAGGCAATGCTAACAGTAGACAAAGTCCGGTGGGGTAAATACACAGCTACCCAATATAAGTAACCTAATAGCTAATCAAGAGCTATTACTGTGTCAATGTTTTAAAAAGTGCCTACTGTACCAGACACACAGACACATACGATATATTAAATACTGTTTTAAACATTGACAAAGTCAAGTTTTACTCCATTTCCCTTCTGAATTCTTCCCATTGTTAAATCAAAGTTTGGGCACAAAAGAAGAATAATTTCCTGGAAGCGCAGGTATTTTCCAACTACTAATTACTGAAGTCAGAATTATAAGGAAATCTTACAAAGATGAAAAACAAGTTTGCCTTTTGAAGAAGTTAACAGATGATGGACCATCCAGACAATGATGAAGGATTGAAATAAAGCAACTGTCCCCAATCTTTCTGGCTCTGCAGACCGCCGCTGGCAGCAGCAGGGAGAAAGAAGGGATGATTTTGTGTATACACCACTTGTGCAAATGCAGCTTTGCAGGCTCGCATGCTTGCCTGCCACTTGCACGGCCCGGTTCCCAACAGACCATGGACCAGGGGCTGGAGACCCTTTGAAGTAAAGTTAGTCCTGGTTTATCCCCTTTATATGTTCATGGTATCCTATAGTGCAGTGCTTGAATCAGTGGTTGGTATCTAATGGGAAGCATATGTACTTCTTTTCTGCTCACAGGTAGTTGTGCGAAAGAAGATTTTGTTTTCAACCAAACCCCGATACTGTGCAAATCTCCATAGCTACAAGTTTTTTCTTTCCTTTTATGTCGAGCTTCTGCCTCGCAGACCTTGATGCTGAGATAGTTTGGCATATGATTGCTTACAAATTATTCCACTTTTTAATGAATAACATTATTGTGAAGTGAAATGCTTGGTTATTACCTAGAAAGCAATGCCTATGGGGGCCTGCAGGTTTCACCAAGGAATACTACATAACTGTGGAAAACAAAGGATAATATTTATTAGCTGTATGTCTCGCCTTTCTCATCAAAATGGCTGGCAATACATTATTTTCTTTTATAAAGTAAACTTACACGATTATGATCAGAGAAGGTTTTTGGTAAAATCTCTACTTTAGTTGCCTATCATTTTTGATCCATTTATTACACACGGCATATTGAGAGTATAGCAATAGCACTTAGACTTCTATACAACTTCACAGTAGTTTACAGCCCTCTCTAAGCGGTTTACAGAGTCAGTATATTGCCCCAGCAATCTGAGTCCTCATTTTACCAATTTTGGAAGGATTGAAGTCTGAGTCAACCTTGAGCCGGTGAGAATTGAACTGCTGGCAGTCAGCAGAATTAGCCTGCAATACTGCATTCTTACCACTGTGCCACCACGGCTCATGGAATAGATACAAACCCAGGCGGTGCCCAAAAACACCTCTATGGATCTCAGTACAAGAAGCATTTTACAGAAGTGAAGGGTCAGGGAAGTACAAATGGGTAACGTACCAGAAATTATTAGACAATCACCAAGATGAATATTAAATTAAATCAAGTTAGCAACTAATGGTACAAGGATATAATGGTACAAGGATATAATTGTCAATGGTTTTCCCATTTACAGTTATCAGAAAGATTTAAGATAGATAAAAAGACTTATGGTATGGAGCAAAAAAAAGATAATATTTAATTGCTAAAACATATAAACTGAAATGGAAGAATAGGTTGAAGAATGTATGATAAAGTGGGCTAAGAATGTTGGTTATAATATATGGACCAATGGGAAAATATGTTGTTAAAAAGGGTTGAAATTTCCTTCCTTTCTTTCTTCCTTCCTTCCTTCCTTCCTTCCTTCCTTCCTTCCTTACTTACTTACTTACTTATCTGAACCACCCATCTCACTCAAAAATTATATTAAGATCTTGAAAAGAATTGTTATAAAATGATGTATTGTTGATACACCACACCAAACAAATTATTTAGAAACTATAAAAGCATTTCAAATATTATGTTGGAAATGTAAACAACATAAGGGGACATTCTATCATGTTTGGCTGACATGTACAAAAGTCTAAAAATTGATTCAAATACACACATTGATAGAGAGGATTTTAAATATTGAATTGAATCCAGAACTTTTCCTTTTAGGACTGATGGATCCTAAGAGGAGAGAGGAGTCATTATTTCAGCATGTGATTTCTGAAGCAAGACTATTGTATACCCAAAGATTTAGTACTATCTACCATAGAGGAATTGTTAGTGTAATTGACAGAATTTGCTAAGGTGACCAGACCAACTTTTTTGATGAGAGGAAAGTCGTTACTGCCTATCATCTTTGATTCCATTTATCCTTATTTCTTCCACCCTGCTTTTGATCAGGCACAATGGGCATCATTCCTATTCATTAGATTCCTCTAATGTATCTGCATTGCAATCCTACACACATGTGTATGGACAATGCTTCAGTAAACTCATTAGGATTTATTTTTAATAAGCATGTCTAAGATTACCCTGTAATGGGACTACCTGAACACTGTTTTGAATGCAAATGCAATCCAGGCACAAATGACAGCATCCTAATCCTACGTTCAAAAAAGGAAACACAGTGAAATACTTAAATCTACTGACATTTTAAAAGAGATTTAGTCATGCTGGTTTCAACAGCTTCGGGTTTTAGTAATAATAGGATAGTTTGTTATCAAGAAGGTTAGGTTGGCTCCTTCCTTAATTTCATTTCAGAAAGCGGTGAAGACTGTGCTTTTTCAGCCAGCTTCTAGATAAAGGGGCCAATATAATGAAAGCAATTAGGATGCCATTGTTTTTCATTTAGTTGAGGTAATTCATTGTGTTTTAATTAACAAATTTTAATGAGTTATGCCAATGTTGGCAAACCTTTTCGCATGCACGCCAGGGAGCTGCTGGTCTGGTTTTCGTCACTCCCATGTGCATGAAGACCAGCTGGCCAGCACACATGTGCGCTGGAACCCAGAAGAGCAATGGGCGACGATGGCTCTGCATGCCACTTCCAGCACGCGTGCCATAGGTTCGCCATCATGAAGTTATGCTATATGTATTTCATACTTTACAGTGAATTGCCTAGAATCCTAATTGGAGAACGAAGACACTTTTAAGTACCTAAAGTAATATGGGTAGTAAATAACCTAATGGTGATTACATTATTGTAATGTACATTATAATTACATTATTGCCCTTTTTATTATAATGTACATTATTATAATGTACATAATTGCCTTTTTTGTTGTCATATAATCTCAGAATTATTGATACCTGTAACCTAGCATACTCATGTGAGCAGGTGTGAGCAGATGTTCAAATCTTGCATCTGTTTGAATAGTTAGATCAGATTTTCTTGCAAGGTATAAGAGGAGCTGACAGCAAATGTTGCTATCTGTGATCAACTTTACAGCATTCAGATTATATGCTAATGCAAGTTACTTTCACTATTCTACTGGATACTGACTTCTATCTGCATTAAAACAAGTAAACTGTATTTATTTTTTTCCCTTTAACAATCCTGCACATTTGTCTTCAAGTGTATAAACATTTTGTTTTTCAATAACATTTTATTAAAGTTGCAGAACTAACAATGTATAAAACACATTGCTTTCTCATGGAAGAAATACATTTTTCTCCCTATAGTAAAAGGTGCTAAGATGCTCTAGTTGACTGTTGTAATGCTTAGAAAAATCGTAAGTATCACATGGGAAAAAACTCAACTCATAAAGTACCTTTTCTCCTAAAAATCCTGGAAATTGGAAATAACGCATTGTAAGCCGCCCTGAGTCTCCAGAGAAGGGCGGCATATAAATAATTTTTTTTAAAAAAATTGTTTGTTGTGTTCATGTGTCTCACTAAGTCCTAATGTTTGTCTGAAGATTATCTTGGGATATAGGTAGTAACATGTGGAAAGAATCCCTTCAGGTGGTGGCAGTCCCAAGCCCTGAAGAGCTTTATAGACTAAAACAAGCACCTGAAATTGAGACATGAAGTGGAATCTAGCAAAATTCATAAAAATTTGATGTGACAAGTTCATATTGTGCAGTTCTTATATATTTATATTTACTGAAATTTCTACTCCATCTTCAAGTACAAGCCCACTATTTACTTATTTATTTACTCCCTTCCCATATTTATATACATTAAGAAACCACAGCAGTGTACAAAAACTGAGTATAAAACCTATAAAACCAAACAAAATAGAGCATCATCATAACATCAGCATCCAAGTAAGCAATGACTGTAGGAGATGACCAGGCTGAGCTGAGGGAGAGGTCAAACATGTCATAAGTCACAAGTTCCTGTGCGCCCACAAGAGTTCTAAATTTGCCCACCTTGAATTCCTTTCTTAATTCCCATGCATTCCGTTAATGGTCACTTGGCCAGACTCTGGTAAAGAGCTAAGCTTGCAATAAATCTTTATGCTCATTTGAACTGCCTGAATCTCTTGATTTCCCTGGAGCTTGATATATCCCAAATCATACTTACTTGAAATCTCTGTAGATGAGCCAATTTTCATTGACTTCCTGAAAGCCATTAGGGCAGTACAATGTACAGTACTACAATTAAGCCAAATATTACCAGAGAATAGATTACCATTATAAGATTGTCTGTATCCATATCAGTCAATTGCTAATGATTCAGCACTAGTACAATTTTCAAGTTGTCTGGATTAATTTTTAGTTTGTTAGCCCTCATCCTGTCCATCAGCCTAGCCAGGTTGTGTTTCTGCAATTTCACTGGTTCACATGGATGTGATGGAAAAAATGAGTTTGAGTTCAGTTACAGATGACATCTTATTTTAAATCTCTGAATGATCTCACTCAATGATTTCATGTAGATGTTAAATGGCATATGGAGAAATGAAACTTTTGGAACCCCAAAAGCTGTAAGATTGAGCAGAAATGGAGATAACAATCCAGGTATGAGTTTAAAGGTGTTCCCTCCTCAATTACTTGGGACAACCTCTCAAGAATATGTGGTCAGTGGTATTGAAAGTATTGAAAGACCCAGGAGAATCAACATTTCATTTCCCCTATCCCCTGGGAAAGACTATTCAACAGAGGACTAAGGCCTAAAAACCAGTTGATATGAATCTAGAAAATGTGTTTCATCCAGGAGTGTCTGGATCTGGTCATCCACTGCATGCTTAATTCCAGGAAAGAATGTTGCCCCCGGCCTATGATTATATAGATCTTATGGATCCAGTTACAATATCTTACTGGAGCCTTCTTTATAGAAAGAGGGACCACTCCTCCTTGTAAGGAAGAATTCATAATTGCTGTATGTATGTATATATTATTTATACATATATAATACATTATTTATAATCCATCTGAACACCACTTTCCTACTAGATGGAATAATTGACAGAGGCAAGGAGCAAGCATCATGTGGTTGGCTAATCTTGCCTGTGCATCTTCTCTCTAAAATCAGTCCTTAAAATTAAACTCAATCAAAGATGTCTGATGAGATAATTCTGGACATCTCTACAAACTGAACCTCTATATTCTAGAGTCTAAGAATGTAATCAATGTTGCCATATAAATGTGTAACCAACATATCATAGTGAGCTACTGAGGGTTCTATACAATATGTAACTGGGCCAGGTCCCAAAAGGCCTTAAATCACTGAAAAAGCTCCACTGGGTGACACTGAGATGACACAAAGAGAAAAATGGCTGTTTAACTATAATCACTACAAAGCAGGCTTGATAATTAGCTTTTACTAGTGTTCAGTCAGATGCAAGATGAGTTTTCCTTACTTGCTCCATTTCCTTAAGCTAAAATTTATACCAATTGAATGAATGGGCTTTGCACATGGGAAAAGATGCTCAAGAGTTATTGTTTCAAGTAGTCTCTTATTTCACAAAACATCCAAATGTTGATGGAAATACCAATCATACCAATTGGAAACGTTGATTGAGCCCTTTGAAATCCATTGGAATCTATATGTGAGCTATTCTGATGGTGCCATCCCTGCAGAGAATCACTGTAAGCCTAAATCCCAACGTGGTCTGTCCTGAGTAGCCTCAACCAAAGAAGACCAACATGGATGTTGAAATCCTTCATAATTATCATACTAGCAATTCCCAGCACCAAGTCCAAGGCAACCCTTGCTAGCTCAGGTAGGAACAATTGATCAGCAAGATGAATGACATGTGTTGCTATACAGTACAACCAACAAAATCCCCAGTCTGTTCTGAATACCCAACACATGATACAAAATTTCAAGATTAGTATTTGGAACGGACAGAAAGCTTTGAATGCCAAAGATATTTCCTATTGTAATTTGGGATCCTGGCTCTAATATTTCTTGTACTAAGTATACATACACTAAGCAACAGTACATGCAAGCTAGAGGGTAAGGCTACCATAATGCTTTCAAGTGAGAGAGTAAGAAGAAGAGATATTACTCCTCCTATACCATACTTTTAGCTGCAATTATGCTAAATTGAGTCCCCTCACCCTTACCATGATATTATTACAGAACTATTCCAGGCACATAATTGCAAAGAGAAAAAGATGAGTCAGCTCTCACCGTTGGTCCATCCGATAGGGGGCTTCTTCCGAGGGGCAATTCCCTTTGGTGTCTCTGCCTTTGAGGTTTTCGTACAAAGGCTGGCTTGCCAAAAGCAGCTCCATCCTCTGTTCCAGTTAAAGATCACTTCTACTTCTTCAAAGGCCCCCAGGAGCAGCTGAAGCAAATGTCCAGAGAATGGATAGCCCATATTGGTTTCATGGATATTTGAGACTGATACAGCAAACATACTGACAAGCTGCTGTGTCGTGAACAGAACAGATCAATGATAACCTTAAGAAGTCTGGAGATCAGAAGATCAGAAATGGGATATTTTAGTGATCCTTGCTGCTTTCTGAGCTTGTTTGTTTTCTTGCAGACGTTTCATTACCCAAACAAGGTAACAACATCAGTGGTGATGATGTTACCAAGTTTGGATGATGAAGCATCTGCAAGTAAACAAGCAAGCTCAGAAAGCACCAAGGATCCCTCATGTCAACCTTAAGCTACTAATATTCTCCTTTATTAGGGTATGCTTTAGTCAGCATCATGAATCCACTGGTTCCTGAAAGATTTTTTTTGGCATAACAAACTGCTTCACTGGCCTCCAGTACTTCAAACTAGGTTCACTGTGCTTTAAAATATATCTGTGTATTCTTTGAATACTTTCTGCAGTCCTTTCAATTTCTGTGTGACATGAACCCTTAGTCAGACTTGTATGTCTGACTAGTTCAGTTGTCCATTTATAAGCTAGTTTCTTAGCTCTTGAAATTGCTTTTGAGTAGATTGTTTGCTCATCTTATATTTGATTGTCTAAGAAAAGATAAGACATCCCAGATTTCAGGTGAGATAAGTATGGGCAAATAATCAGTAAGATTTAAAAAGCAGACATACTGTATCTATAGAACAGCAGAAAAAACTGTAATAAGATCAAATTCAGTCAGGGTTTCCTATTCCTGTGAACCATATTCACGGATTCGTGTTTTCGTGGTAGTGATGGCAAAATTTATCATAGTAAACATTTAGCTACTGCTTGCTGCATTCACCCTGAATGAAAGTATAGCACAGGGATCTCCAGTTTCACAATGATCATCATCTAAGTAAAATGGCTGGTGACCTTTGTGTATTGGGTGTCTGTGTTAAGCTACTTTAACTAGACTTTAAGCATACATGTAAGAATTTAGGCAGAGGTAGAAAACCTAGGCTTTGGGGGTAAAAATACAGATTTTTGCAAAATTTCATACTTTTGTGGAAAGAGTTCACATGTAATCATCATAAATATGGAGACCCATATTCTGGTGTTGGTGGTTAAAAGAAAAAAGAAAGCAATTTTATGTTGCAGTAATAATATTAAATAATAGCGTAGATACTTACTGTACTTTTGAGGTACCCTTGCTAATTGAATTAAAATGTCTCTCTAATAGATCAGGGCCTTAAAATTAAGTGGGTGATTGCATTGCCTTCTTGGCTTCTGAGGGAAAAGTGTTTTGTGTATTACAACTCCAACAACTCCGATTTGTCACTTCTTTCATGTTGATGATTTTTTTAAAGACAAGTTTTATGTTTAAAAAATTCTTTCATCATACATATTTTATGAACAGAGTGTTGACCGGGTCACATCTTATACATAATCAAAATCATAATTATAATATTTCTTAATCTTCCCATTTTTTCCAATATTCATCTCTTTTGTGTAATCCTTTATCACAAATTTATTATTTTCTCCATATCTTCTTATTTCCACTTCTGCCATATTAATCCCCCCCATTATTTTTTATCATTTTCAGTTTTATATTCAAATAACATCACTTTATGCCTTATATTTCTTCTCAATTACAATTGCTCCAGTTGTTTACAATCTTTCTTCATTTCCTGAAGTGTCTCTCTAATTCCTTTTTCCTAATCATTAACAGTCAAACATTCATTGTAATTTGCATTGTTATCAAAATTAATAATATTATTAAATTACTTATTTTCACCTTTCCGTCTGCTGTGGTTTATCACAAACATGTTCTATTTCTTCTTCTTTGCGATAATCTTCTCTCTTACTACTACTATAACAATTAAAATTTCATTCTAATTTAAAAAGCTATCAGAAACACTATTATTATTATATTGTCTGCTTTCCAATTCCCATTTATTAATCTATTTTATGTATATTTGCTAATGTTTACCTCATCATCCTTCATTTTTAACAATCATCTTGAAATCTTTTTAGCATCCCCTTTTCTAATGGTTTTTTGCATGACCTTTTATCTCGCTCTAATTTCTCAATTCTCTTTTTTTCTTTTTATATATGTTACATTTCATCTTCTGGCTTCCTTTTATCTTTTTTGTTGTATTGTTTGAACATCCCTCACCAAACTTTTCCCTTGTCTCTTCCAGATATTCCCCTTTTTCCCTTTTATCTGTTTCTTTTTTAGGGGGGATTTTCCCCCTTTCCTCTCTGCTCTTTTGACATTCTGAAACATTTATGTAATATTTTCTATCTGATTTCTAGTTTTTGATACTTTTTCTTCAACATTGTTAATTTCTTGTTTCTCATTTAAATTTCCCTCTTCCAACTCCTCTTCCTTTTCTTTTTCTGTATTTTTAAATAAATTTTCCATTTCTTTTTTGCCTATTAAAGATTCACGTATGCTTTTAAACATCAAAAATAACTCTTCATACATCTGCAACTCCATTTTATAACAATTTAATACCTCCCCAATTATATCTCTATGCACTTGACCAGAATTTAAAGTCTATATAGTTTTCTTGTATCTCCGCTTCTTTAATTCTTCCCTTCTTCGATTATTCCTTTTGTTCTTTAAAATTAAAATGTTCTTCTCAATTATTATCCAAATTCAGCAACAGTCAAATCCAATTATGAAGCTATCTTCCAGAAACGAAGGGAAATAAAACAACCACCCAGATGTAAAACACAGTCATTCCTTAAATGTTCTCATAGTGTCCAACTTATCTTCTTCCATATGGCCAAGGTCATAATTTCCAGCTGCTATTTCTTCTGTTTTGTCTACTTGAATAGAAAATTATAGTACTTTTTTTCCTCCAGCAGATGGCACTCTCCGTTTCTACTCTGTTATCAAATAGTCTATTTAATCCAATTGTTTATCCAGTAATTTTTTAAAGTTCTCTTATGAATTATTGTTATCTTCCAGAAATCATTTTTTCCCTTTTAAAATCTTTTGCTTTTCCCAATTTTCCAAATCCAAGACTTCCTCTTAGATTCTTTATATTACAGTTGACGCTTTCTCTTGGTTCCGCATGTGTGATTTTTCTCCCCCAAATGCCAGATAGCCGCTAGTCCAAGCTCCAGAATTCTTTTAAAACTTCAATTTCAATTTTTCTTAGTATAATTTGACATTTATCTCACTCAGTTCTAGCACTCCATCCAAACTCTACTCCTGCACAATTCTTTGGTTCGGTTGTCCTAGCTTGGTTAGGTTGTCCTAGGGCAGTGATGGCTAACCTTTTTGCCATCGCGTGCCAAAAGCGGGGGGAGCACGGTGGGGTCACACGCACGCGTGCCCACATCCATAATTCTATGTGCCCTGCCCCCACGCCTTTGGCACGCGATGGCATGGTGAGCCTGTTTTTTCCTTTCCCCAGGCTCCAGAGCCTTTCTAGGAGCCTGGGGAGGGCAAAAATGGCCTTCCCCACCCCCCCAGAGGCCCTCCGGAGGCCGGAAACAGTGTGTTTTCTGACTTCTGGTGGGCTCAGAAGGCCTGAAAATCAGCTGGCTGGTGTACGCATGTGTGCCAGAGCTGAGCTCGCGTGCCCACCGATATGGCTCCGCGTGCCACCTGTGGCACCTGTGCCATAGGTTCGCCATCACAGTCCTAGGGTCAAGGTGGCCACCCTAAGATGGCCCCCACTGCCACTTCAGGAGAGCTGTTTCTGTTCCAGCGAGGAAATTGCCAATTCCTCACAGTCCATGAAACACATCTCCTTTCTTCACTATCCCTACAGGATGGCTATGGCTTGAAAGCCTCCTAGAAGCAGTTCATCTGGCTGGATTTCACGTGGCTCATCAGAGCCCGCTATTTTCCAGTCGGTTCCCACTGTGACGTCAACCGGAAGTCTTTTCATGATGATTATTATATGTTTGTGATTGTGGAGTTTTCTTTTATCTAAAACTGCTTGCTACTATAATTGCTATTTTAACATGTGTACATGTGTGTGCAACTGTAAAACTTTGATGAGATGAATTGCAATTTTCAAAAATATTCTATCTTTTAAAATTGTGGGACAGTGTTGTACTACAGGTGCCGCATTTTAGTATCAGAGAAATGAAGCCTACTCATTCTTCATACTGCTGTTGTGTTTTTTCATACTAGAGCTTGTAAATCTCAGGCAGTGTTTTGCATTCTGTGTCTCCCGCCCTACTCTACTGCCATATATGTGTCTGGCCTTAATGACAACAAGGTTATTATTTGTGAAAGGAGAAAAACAATTACTTGATGGGGAAATTATTAATATAATATTGCCAATCTGCACATGTTTCAGTAACCTAAAAAGACAGTTACAACTTGGTTACATGTTTTTTGTGTTTTAATAGCCTGAATACTCCTTGCTTCTTCTAGTACGTTAGGGTTAAGTATATGTGATTTTGCAAGTCTGCATTAGAGAACTGAGTAATTTTTTTAAAGGATGAAATCATAGTCCCACAAGAAATATGAAACTGACTGCACTGCATACCTCAATTTAAACCCATTCCCTGATGCAGTTTTAGCTACTGATAAAATGCATTTCAGTCTCCTGTAATTATCCTTTCAAAAAGATGCAATTTTACTGTAAGTTGTCTGATTCTGTTTTAAGTGAACAAGAAAACCTGGGAGAGGTTGTCTCTTTAAATCAGATCTGCAGTGTTGATGGACCCTCTAGCAGGCATGGTAAGAACCATTCTCACCTCTGCAGCAGGGAGCTTGACCATAAAGATCTTCACATTCAATCAAAACGTTTTCTGTTTTAATATGCACTGTACCAGTCCTATTCCCATGGTTACAGCTCCTGCTCCTTTGGTTGTTTCTAGCATGTTGGAAAATTGAAGCAGAGCACATTTGCTCGTACAGGAGTTTAAAATATAATGAAAGCAGCCCTGTTGTGATTTGCATTTTAAATTCTCTCTCTCTCACTCACTCTCTCTCTCTTTCCCTCTCTCCCTCCCCCCCCCTTCTCATTGTACAGAATGCTGTGGCAATAGCTTCAGTTCATTTGCCACAGTCTGTCTTCTCATCTGCAGCCTGGCAATCTGTTGATAACTCCTCTTGCAAGCTACAGTTTATTGCCTTTCGGAATGGAAAACTCTTTCCCAACACCGCAAACTCGTCTCACCTTGCAGGTTATGGGAAGCAGAGGGTCATTGGCACACCCGTAGTCTTCATTAAAATAGGTAAGTGTTTTGCATTGCCTTTTTAAAAAAAATTCTAAAGCCTAGCTATACATGAGAGTATCTTGTATAATGGTGCAGTGTAGCACGCAGGTATGCTGATCTGAGAATTGCCTCTGCTCTAACAGAAATGTGTTTTTTGTTACCAGTGTCTTCATATTTTAAAAAGAAACTTGTACAGCTGAGAAGCTTGGCAATTGTAAATACGATAGGGTTCTCTTTTGTGGCTTGCTGAAGTTTATCAGAAAGTAAAAAAAAAAAAAAGAGGATTGTGTGAAGGAGGAGGAAATGAAATGTTTCTTTTTAGTTCTGATTATACCCATAGAAAGTCTGGCTCCTAAAAAGATTGGTTGCAGTCCTGTTGCATGTACATTGATAGTCATCAGTGTATCTTTTGAAATGATAAATGTACAGTATAAGAAGTGTTTTTGTTGATGAAAGTAATGGGTTTCATATTCTCCTTTTAGTGTAAGATTCAGACCATGATCTATTAAATATTTCATTATATCCCGAATTGGGTTCACATTTTAGAAGGTTATAATTTAATTTTTAGACTACAAAATTGTCTCTGATGTTAATTCTATCAAAGATATTAGTTCTAATTTACTATTCTTGTTTGAAACCATCGTTTTGATTCAGGGCATTTAAGTAGCACTGTTATTTGCAGATTAACCTAATAAAATGGCAATTGTAGACAATATTAACTATTCCAAACTTTTGTACATTGCTTTCTGCTGATAGACCAGGAGAGGGATTTTTGCTCTCTCTAATGTCTACGTATGTGTACAAAAACTGCTATCGGCTTCTATAAAGAGGATATAGCAATAAAGCATTTTCCACTTCATTGCTTTAATTCAGTTTGTTCCTTTGGCAGATGGGTGCAATATCGGAAACCTCACCAGTCCTCTTATTATAACGCTGAAGCACTTTACCCAGGGCATAAACCCCATTGCAGTCTTTTGGGCTTTTGACCTTCTAGATGGACATGGAGGCTGGTGGGGAGAAGGGTGCCACATAATTAGCTCTGCAGACAATATTACCACTCTTCATAGTACTCACTTCGGTAACTTTGCAGTGCTAATGGTGAGTATATAACTTCACATATGTGTCTGTGTGTGAATCTGCTTGCCTGTCTTTACTTAGCAGTATCTGGTTATTAATCTTGCCTTCCTTTTAGTTTAGGGAATTAAATGAGGGTAACTTAAAAGAGCCATGCTCAATACTTGATAATACACAACTATATTACCTGCTAGCAGGCCTTGTTATGAATGATTTAATGAAAAATGAAAGTTCTATCATGATACTACAGTAATGAAAGTAAATTATCTATCGGTGTATGTATACGTATGTGTATGTATATGTAAATATATATACATATACATATATATACACACACACACATTAATACATATTCATTCTTCTATACTTCTCAAGAAAGGATGTCTTTTACATATCTAGTGCTATGTTGATCATATTAATTAATTGCTGGCTTACTGCAATATTGAATCATTAATAAATGGAAAAAAACGAAGATTCCTTGCTTCACTAAACAAGGATTCTCTAGTCCTTTCTGACAGTTCTTGAAATTCAGGTCCCTGTGCTGACGATAGCATTCTTTTTACTAAATGGCTGCTTTTAAAGAAAAAAAAAAGCCATATTTATGTGTACTGCTAACACAAAGGCTGTTGAGGCTTTTCCTCTGGCATATTTGCAGTTCACAATGCAGTTATTTAATAGTTTTATTAACTGGGAAGTTACCAGGGCAGACACAAAAGGCATATTAAATTAGATAACGTATCAACAGTGAAGTAAATGTAAACAGCGGTTGAAACGTATGAGGGAGACTTACATTTTCTGCAGCCTACAGACGGGTTACTCAGTCTCGGGAGCTCTTTGAAAGGAAGTAATGTTCAGTCATCTTCTCTTCCCTAATGTCAAATCCGGCATTCATTCCAGAATATACTTGTGAAGAAAAGGTGCCCCTTATGAGCGCCTCTGAAAGGTTCATACTTAAGTAAATAATGCAATGTGTGTAGAATGTGTATAGAACGCCAAAAAAACAGATGACAGGAATTGAAAGGACATGTGTAGAGAATGCCAATCTGCTGCTGTCAGATGGAGCACAGATGTCAGCTGGTCATGGACCAAGTCAGTGACAACAAGTATCTAAATACTGTACCAACCTTGCTTTCTACTTTATTAAATGGAATGCCTTCAGTATCACATGACCCATTTGTTTTCACTTGCTGCATATTGTATTAGAATGCCCTAAAGATCCAGTAATTGAAAGTTTCGCTTTCTAAGCATGCAAAACAAACAAGGCTATATTTGAACATTTTAGTTAGCTTTTGATGGAGGAAGGGGGAATTCTGTTGTGGTTTCCCATAATCTATTCCAAAAGTACCTGTTGGTGCTGCAGATACCACACCCATTTCAGCTGACTAGTTTGGTAATGTCAATGATAACCTTAAAACTTTGAATTTATTTATAAAGTGGAGAAACTTCTTTCTCCTTTTGTAGACCATCTGGAATAAATTTATGTTATCGTATGTATTTTAATTTGCGGTTCATATCATTTTGAGGGGTGCAAAATGTCTCCTGTTAATAGGACTTAACATAGTCACGAATGAGTTAAAGACTGCAAGACTCCTGGGTACTTCACTGTAATGTCTATTAGAATATCAAAAACAGCCTAAAATTTTATGAACATAGATTTGACCTCATTGAACTAATGTAACATGATTCCCCTAGAAAACAAGCCCATTGTTGTGTTTGTTTTGTGATTTTAACAGATTTTCTGTAATTATCAGGAGAATCATTTAAAAAGCATTATTAGTGTATGAATCATATGCTAGTATAGTTTGGAAATTAAAGCAGGAGATATTAAAGCAGAAGATATAAGCTGAAGTTGACTGAAATAAGATATTCAACAATGTGTATGTTCAATTTGGGTTAAAAAAAAATCCTGTTTGTACGAGCTTTATTAGAATTGAGATAGTACAATCTGTATTCCAGTCAGTTGTGAAACACATTGAGTGTCCTTGAGCAAGTCACTCTGTTTCAGTACTGGGGAAGGTCTATGGATCTGCAAGCATTGCTTACAGAAGTTCCAGATTCAAATCCTGGCTTTTCTAATTGTGCTAGGAGAAACTACTTCCTGAAATCCTGGACTCTGTCTATTATTGTTGACATTTATTAAGTTAGATGGACCAATGGTTCAACTTAGGAAGAAGTGACCTCATCTGTTTTGCAAGGTTACTAAAGTGATATAGGGATAAACTTCAAATATATAAACAGGCCCTAGGGAATACAACCTTCATTATAATGATACAAGTCTTTTTTGTGAGATGTTCTTTGTTGGGCTACATAGATTTCTGTTGATCTTCTTCTCCTTTTAAAGTGAAAAATAACTGCAAAGTTCTACATGAAATTGTAGCCTTAAAAAAAATGAACTGAATGGTTAGCTTGTAGTAAAGCAGATACATTAGCAAGATGACTGTGGTTTTCACTGTGATTTCTGTTGCTGCAAATGTAACGTAACATTTGAGAACTATAGGTTCAAATTACCAAGTTTATACTTCTCATTCTACCTGACTGCTTATTGGTGTCTGTCAAGCTTTTTCTACATAATGATGCTTCCTCAGAAAATCAAGAATTAGCAGGGCTCAACTGTTTAAAGGGTTGCTGAAGCCACTGAAAAATAATTTATTTTGCCATGAGTTCTGTTCAGATTGAACAGAGTATGTTTCAGAACGTCCTATATCTATGAGAATCTCTTTGGCTTTATAATTATTAAAATGCCCATACCTACTACCGG
This sequence comes from Ptyas mucosa, assembly GCA_012654045.1. Taxonomy (NCBI): domain Eukaryota; kingdom Metazoa; phylum Chordata; class Lepidosauria; order Squamata; family Colubridae; genus Ptyas; species Ptyas mucosa. The sequence goes on along the minus strand of WNWU01000043.1, from coordinate 3,901,719 downwards.
TAGAGGCTATACTAGTGTGCATGATGAATATGAGGACCATCTGATGCAACCCTGGTGATCAACTTCATTTATCACCAGGGTTGATTTGGCTCATCTTGCTGGCTAGGTAGGCGTTCCTACCTTCCTCACATCTTCATGTCTGTCCCTCTTGAAGCTGCACACTCATTGGAAAAGAACCAACATCCCAGCTAGAAAGAGTGTACCAATCTTCAGTCAATAGTATACAGTAGGTGTATTCTGCTACAAACTCCAAACAAATGAAATTCAGTGGTGAAAAAAGTAAGGTTCTACATTTAGGCAAGAAAAACAAAATGCACAGGTACAGTATATGTGGTGCCTTGCTCAATAGTGAGTGGGATCTTGGAGTCCTAGTGGACAACCATTTAAATATGAGCCAGCAATGTGCAGCAGCTGCCAAAAAGCCAACACAGTTCTAGGCTGAATAAACAGAGGGATAGAATCAAGACCACATAAAGTGTTAATACCACTTTATAATGCCTTGGTAAGGCCACACTTAGAATACTGCATCCAGTTTTGGTTGCCACGATGTAAAAAAGATGTTGAGACTCTAGAAAGAGTGCAGAGAAGAGCAACAAATATGATTAGGGGACTGGAGTCTAAAACATACGAAAAACGGTTGCAGGAACCGGGTATGTCTAGTTTAATGAAAAGAAGGACTAGGGGAGAGATGATAGCAGTGTTCCAATATTTCATGGGCTGCCACAAAGAAGAGGAGTCAAGATATTCTCCAAAGCACCCGAGGGCAGGTCAAGAAGCAATGGGTAGAAAATAATCAAGGAGAGAAGCAACTTCGAACTAAGGAGAAATTTCCCGACAGTGAGAACAATTAATCAGTGGAACCAGTAGCTTCCAGAAGTTGTGAATGCTCCAACACTGGAAGTTTTTAAGATGATGTTGGATAACCATTTGTCTGAAGTGGTGTAGGGTTTCCTGCCTAAGCAGGAGGTTGGACTAGAAGACCTCCAAGGTTCCTTCATTCCATCTCTGTTATTCTAGTATTCTAATATCCAAATAGTATGCATTATAGAAAAATAAAGTTCCAAAAATGACTGGGATGTTTTAAGGCAGGGTGATACTCAAGTTTTCAGGCTTTCTGAAAGTCAGCCATTGTCCTTGTTTCCTGTGAGAGACTGTTGGCAAATTCAAGTTTGAGAAATCCATTCATGCTGAAAGATCATTATACTGTCATCAACAGTTATAAAGAAAACTAAAGTCTCTTGACGTTCCTGTTTTTTCACTAAGAGGTTTATCTGAGTCTTTTTCTCAGTAGGCCTTTTGCCTCTGTTTTGCTATGTCATCTATCTTTGGGCCCATACATTTTAGGAAAATTATTATAAAATTATGGGTGGGCTGCTCAATTTTTATAGTGAATATTAAGCTAACTGTGGTAGAAGGTTGTTCTTAGGCATTTTACATTTAGAATTAAATGGAAAGGACTAGAATTTAATCAGCAACTTCAGAAATGATCAGTTTTAAATTGTTCACCACTCTATTTTATTTCATTCCATTTTATATATTTGCAGTTTACCCTCTTTTCCTATGGACTGTCTGGGCATGTAACAAAGACAGATAGATGCTCAGTTTGTACTTGAAGAGCAGTAGATAATAACAATTACCCACAATCTGAAGTAGACAGAACATTTTAGTGCTAGACAAACATGGCGTTTTACTTTAGAAGAATCAGTCTCAAATAAACTGATAAAGTGTTTTACCCAAGATTTGAGGGTGGGAAGGTGAAAACTAGTTAAACAGAAAATGGTGATAATTTCAGCATATGAACCAAACTGGAAAATGAAAAAAAAAATCAGAAAAGCTGTGGTAAAAATAAAAGGCAAAAGAGAAGAGGAAGGAGTTTAAATATGGGATATTTAATCATATAGTGAATATGAGGTAGAAGTGTAGAACTTTGCTGAAGAGATTGGACTGAAGGTGTTCTTGAATGAGATATATAAGTCAAAAAAGACATTATTGAAGTTGTTACATTGATCTAATTGGCAAACACAACATGCGCTAGAAGGCCTATATGTAAAGCATCAAGAACCAATGTCATATTGTATGCATGCTACTAGTACAGGTAGTCCTGGACTTACAACAGTTCATTTAGTGACCTGTTACAATGGCACTGAAAAAAGTAACTTATGACTATTTTTTCATACTTATGACCTTTGTAGCACCCCTATGATCATGTGATCAATATTCAGATGCTTTGGCAAATGACTCCTGCTTATGACTGTTGCTGTGTCCCAAGGTCATGTGAAAATCTTTTGCAACTTTTGACACACAAAGTTAATGGAAAAGCCAGATTCACTTAACAACCCTGCTACTAACTTATCAATTGTGGCGATTCACTTAACTACTGTGACAAGAAAGGTCATAAAATGGGGCAAAACTCACTTAAAAAATATCTCACTTAACAACAGTAATTTTGGGCTCAATTATGACCATAAGTTGAGACTACCTATACAATAGTTCTTAGAGTCCATTGTTCCTTGAATAGTCTGAAGGTCTTTAGTTGTGATATCAAAATTTAGGAGGAGCTGTAGCTCAGAGGCACCCCAAATAATTGTTAACATTTTTTCTATCCATTCAATGCTGTTCTCTATCTATCCTAAAAGAAAAGCTTAGAAATTGTAACTCTAAAATGTCTATTAATTTTTGTAATAGTTTGACAAATTATTGATTGTTTTGTCCTTGAAAATATGCAGTTTCAGAGACATGTTGATAATAGTGGCTTATGTACACTGAACATTTAAAACAATATTTCCAGTATTGATGTTGAAAGGAAGAGTCCAGAATCAAGGCTGATTGTTGGGTGTTACCAGCCATAAATGTCCATGGGACTGGGTAATCCATTATTTATTCATATATTGAATAACTTGTTGTAATTGAGACTGACTCCTGTCGACATACAGCAAAATAATTTTAAACATAGTATAATATATTGATGATGATATCCACTCAGCCTGACTCTTGGCTATTCTACGGGCCAGTTCTGTTCTGACCCAAGACCAATTTTTGTCCCAAATCCATTTGATCATGGATCAGGCACTTGTTGTGGCCTATCCCCATCCCATCAACCCTACATTACCGAAGAATTGCTCCCTGTTGCAGTAGATATAGTAGACGCAATATGTAGCTCAATATCCTGATTCACTACATTGCACTTCCCCTTAATAAGGGATGGAGTCTAGCCAAAACTATTTGGAATGGTTCATTAAACTACAAAAAGCTCAGGACAGAGCAAATTATCTCAACCAATACCTCACTGGAGGCAGCTTTTCATTATGCTTTTAGTTGGCTTCCTTCACCTCTCAACTTTAAAGGAGAATATAAGTGTACTGAAGTAAAAGTGTTATATTATGATTCCTCATTACTTGCTTCTCTTGTATTGGGTGATAGAGAGACTAGAATCTGATTTTCATCTTTTCATTCTTGCGTTGCAGTGTTTCCCATCTTAGGCAACTTCAGGTTGTATGTACTTCCATTCCCAAATCCCCAACAAATGATTATTCTGGCTGCAATATTCTCACAAAATTTTTTAAAATGGGAAACAGGATTCTACTGGAATTTGGAATTCCAAAAGATAAGCGCATCAACTGGAGGAGAAGAATTAATTAGAGTATTGGGGAAATGCAAGCTAAGAGATCATTCAGGGAGGTGTGTTAGACAGGTACTCAAAAGACAAATATGATTGAAGTTGAAGGAGGAAGTATGAAATGATGGGAATAGGGGGAGTCAACAGAAATAGCAGGAGACAGATTCAGTGGAAATACTTCTGCTGGAACTATTTAATAATACAAATACTGATATTAGTTTGTAGCACTTCCCTGGGTTTTGGGCAGTGGTGAAATCCTCCGTGGTTTGCCACCGGTTCGCTACCATGCATGCGCAATGCGCACCAAACACACTTTTTGCATGGAAAAAGGAGGCTTAAGAAGGTAAGTAGAACAGCAAGGGGCGGAACAGCTGTGCCGCGCGATTTATATTAGCTAGAAAACAGGATTTCTTGCTTTCTAGCGAATATAAATCGCGTGGCACAGCTGATCGTTGGAAATACTGGTTTGGACAAACCTCTAGCATTTATTTACTACCGGTTCACCTGAACCAGTAGCTTTTATTACTACCGATTCGCCCGAACAGGTGCGAACCGGTAGCATTTCACCCCTGGTTTTGGAGCAAAATCGGCTTGTTTTTGTAAACTTTTATTCAGAAGTTGAAATTGGCAAGAAAACCATCAAGGAAAAAATGCCTATAGTTACCCAGTGTTTCTCAACTTTAAGATGTGTGAACTTCAGTTTCCATAATTCTCCAGCCAGCAAGGGGAAGTTGAAGTCCACACATCTTAAAAATGAAATTGAAATACTCTGATTTAAATAAATAACTAGCAATACTGGTAGACTTCAATTACAGTTACAATAGTTGAAAAATAATGCATGTGACAAATCCTCACATTTATGGCTGTTACAGTCTCCAGCAACCATGTGATTGCCATTCAGGTGCGCCACAACTGGCATGCATTTATAACCATCCTAGTGCCCCATAGTCACATGATCACAATGAACTTCACATTGTGAGCTTCACAATGGCTTCCACAAGCAAAATTCATGGAGAATGTGGAAGTGAAATTGCAAGTTGCAGTCACATGTTGTCCCATTTAATGACCACTGTGGTTTACTTAATAGTAGAAGCAGAAGTTATATAAATCAAACAGAGTCATATGATTTTTCACTTAGAAAAATCAGTACTTAGCCATGGAGTTGGCAGCCTCATTTACTAATCACCAATTGTGGTTGGTAAATGAGGACTACCTGTACAGAACATAGCCTAAGGATTTCAAAATAACTGCAAGTTATATCTAATGGCAACTCTGCCTTTCTGGAAAGTACTCAGCTTTGAGCAAGGTGATTTTCACATTTACCCCCAGATAAGCTTCCTAATAATACTCAAGAACAGAACTGAACATATTGTAGTGCAGAGAGATTTAGTAAATAACAAGTCTGGCAAAAATTGTGTGGCCTAGCTTGCTTACTTAAAAGAAAAAGCTGTTATAGCTACAAATGTACGATATTGCTTTTTAAAGGAAAAAATGCATATCTACTACACTTTAATATGACTGATTTGACAAAATAGAAACAGAAACCATATTTAAGGCATGACAGATATAATTCTAACACTATCTTCAAAATTGTACAGTTCAGTTAGTTCAGTGCACCATCAGTCTCTTCTGTAGTGGATCTGTGTGCCATTGTTTGGCTTCAGACACCCATAATGTCAATTACCAAGCAAAACTGTGTGCATACATTTTCTTGTCCTTTCCTGTCCAGATCTTTCATTTCTGCCCCATAAACTATTTAAACCAGTAACCTATTAATAGCCACCATTTGCCATAAACTATGAGTTTCAGTCTGAGCTTCACAAAGAAGCTTTTTTAAAAATTTGATTTATATGCCGCCCTTCTCCGGAGACTCAGGGCAGCTTACAATGCACTAAGCAGTAGCCTTCATACTTTTGTATATTTATACAAAGTCAGCTTATTGCCCCCACAAACTGGGTCCTCAATTTACCTACCTTAGAAAGGATGGAAGGCTGAGTCAACCTTGAGCCTGGTGAGATTCGAACCTGCAATAATTGCAGGCAGCTGGTGTTAATAACAGGGTGCTTTAGACTGTACTACCAAGGCTCTTTTATTGGATGAGAAGCGAAACTTTCTTGGATGAGAAACGAAACTTCTTCAAAGAAAAACTAGAAAGTCCAGTTGCCTCTTGAAAAAGCACCTTTGGGACAACCCTGACCTGGATGACTGAGAATCTCCTTAGTCATTACTCAGATATTTACTTGTGGTATCTTCTCACCAAATCAAATCAAATCAAATCTTTATTGTCAGTGTACAACATATGTACAATGAGATTGGTTGAGCTCCCTCAGTGCACCCCCCCCAACACAATACCACTCACAGTGAAGACAAAAAATCCCTAAGCCAGTAAATCATATTAACAACTCCCAGTCCTATTGCACTGGTGTGAACATGTTACACTTTGTGCCGGCCCTGCAAATCCATCGTACTACATAGTTATGATGTTATTTCGCATTCAGGAGTCTGACAGCCCACGGATAAAAACTGTTCTTCAGCCTGTTTGTGCGGCTGGCTATGCTTCTATATCTCCTTCCTGATAGTAAGAGGATGAAGAAGTGGTGACCAGGGTGTGAGTCATCCCTGAGGATTTTCCTCTTCTAAGGCAGCAAGCCCTAGCAATCTCATCTAGTGGTATCAGGGGACAGACCACGATGTTTTGTGCTGTGCTCACTACTCTCTCTAATGTTTTTCTATCCGCGGCTGTTAAACCGGCATGCCATACCGTGATGCGATAAGTGAGGACACTTTCTATTGTGGACCGGTAAAAGGAGGTCATCAGTTGTTGTTCCACCCTGTTTTTACACAAGACCCTAAGGAAATGGAGCCTCTGTTGGGCCTTCCTGACCACCTGGATCATGTTGTTTTTTCAGGTGAGGTCTTCACTGAGATGGACTTCCAGGAATTTAAAGGAGGAAACTCTCTTTACACAGCCCCCCTCGATGTAAAGTGGGGCAGGTTCCTCTCTCTTCCTCCAGAAGTCCAACACAATCTCCTTGGTTTTGCTGATGTTCAGGTGCAGATTGTTTTTTAAGCACCATGTGGATATTTTTTGAACTTCCCTCCTGTACGCTGTTTTATCTCCACCTGTAATAAGACCCATTACAGTGGTGTCATCTGCAAACTTGATGATCACAGTGGATTGATCAGACGATGCACAATCATGTGTGTAGAGTGAATACAGGTAGGGACTAAGCACACAGCCCTGTGGGGAGCCAGTGCTAATCTTCAGGGAGGTGGATATGACAGACCCAACCCTCACTGTTTGTGGCCAGTCCCTCAGAAAGTCTTTGATCCAGTCGCAGATGGAAGAAGGCAAATCCAAGTGAGTCACCTTTTTGATAAGGACCATCTTTTACTTTATGACCCAAATATTCATCTACAGTTTTCCCTCATTACAGCTTTTCTTATTTAAGACAACTTTTACCTCAGAGAAGCTAGGCACCTGAGTGGCGTAGGAGGCTACTGCCTCCTACTAAGGCAGCATTTAACATCCAGCTGCCTGCAATTACTGCAAGTTCGAATCCCACCAGGCTCAAGGTTGACTCAGCCTTCCATCCTTTCTAAGGTAGGTAAAATGAGGACCCAGTTTGTGGGGGCAATAAGCTGACTTTGTATAAAATATACAAAAGTATGAAGGCTACTGCTTAACGCATTGTAAGCCGCCCTGAGTCTCCGGAGAAGGGCGGCATATAAATCAAATCAAATAAAATAAAATAAATAAATAAATAAATATCCCTTGTTATTGCATAAGATTTATGAAGTACTTGAATAGAATAATTCTACTGGAGAGGATAATAGAATTATTGTTTTCTGCTTTGTCCAATGTTCCTTTTTTTAAAAAAATGTTCTTAATAATACAGTGCTTGCAGCCATGCTAAATCTTTATTCTTCATGGTTCCTTCTTCTAGAAAGGCATATTACCTTGCCAGCTACTAATATTCATGACCTCTAGATTCTCCTCTAAGAAATAACATCTGAAAACTGCCTTGTTCAAATGTGCTGATGTGCAGTTGCACTATTTTGCATACTGTGGGTTTTTTTTTAAAAAAAGATAAATCTTTGCTTGCTTTTTTTTCTCTTGGGACAGAACGGAGGAGGCTGTCAGATCAATAACATTTAATTATCATTAAAATAGAGCCAAGATTAATTAATCATGTATTAGTATCGGTGCCTTAGATACCAAATGAAATCAAGGATATTTTACTATATTCTAACATATTATAGGACAGAGGCATAATTGCTTGATATATGTAAATCAAGACCAAGCTTAAAATAGAATTTGGGCTGGTTTTAAATAAAAAGTACCTTTAAAAACTTGATTATTGATGACCCATAGTAAAAATGGAGATATTGGGAAAGGCACAGAGAGTTGGCTTTCATAGGAATACTTGAGCATGATATAATTAGAAGGTGTCAGCTAAATGTCCAATGTGTCCTTACATAGGGTTTTATAAATGAAAATTATTCTTTCCTACTTTTTGTGTGTTATCTCTCCCTAACAGATTTAGTACATCGATGATAGTTTTCAGAAGCCTTATTTTGTTACAGGAACAGGTGCAGAAATATTAAGCAAGTGTTACATTAGATGCCCGTTCCTCCTCCTCTTTCTCCAGCCATCAGCTTTTAGGCAGCAGAACCAGTAATAAACAGGAAGGTCACAATACTTTTGTGAGCCTCATGGGCTTATGTTTCTGAAGATAGGTGCTACCCTGTCCCTTTTCTAAGTATTCATCAAGCACAAGTGTCATCATAATCAAATGCTGGGCTTATAATTAAAATTATGCACAATGCCTTCTAAAGCTTCTCCATAATAAAATTAATTCAGAGATTCTTTAGAACAGAGGCAATGAAGCAGTCCAGTGGCTCCCTAGATTTCAAAGCTTATTTTGTAAAGACCAAGACAGACAATCCCTGCTTCTTACACACACACACACACACACACACACACACACACACACTTTTTTTTATATATATAAGTGACATTTACTGCAGCATTGAAAATTCCTACGGGCAGGGAAGATTGCAAGATGAGAGTGCAAGATGAGAGCTTGTTTGTTCTAGCCAGATGTGTCAAGCCATTTCTAAAACAAATTACAGACAACCTATTATCCATAAATAGAAATGAGTGGCAGCATCTTGTATTGGTTAAAAATGTGGTGTGAAGAAGGTGCAGCGTTCATTCAGCAATCTCATGAAATCAGCCTCATTTGAAAATACATTCAAAGTATGCCTTTTTTTTCCTGATCCTTCTCACCCTGCTGTGGTCCCATTCCATGTTTTTCTCTTCAGCATCTGAAGCGATTTGTTTTCATCTTTTCCCTTCGGAAGATCCTGCAAGTGGAATGTTGACTCAACAGCTTAACTGTCCCCCTCAATACCTGAAGTTAGCTGAGGAGGGTTCAAGTTTCATCCGCTCTTTAGCAGGGAATGAGCAAGAAGCAAAGTGTAGAAGTCTTTTGTTTTATTTGTTACCTTTTGTGGGAAGTGAGAACAAGGGATCTTTGTTTCTGTAGGACTTTCAGCAGCTAAGAATGAACCAGTGTCATAGCATCCTGAAGAATAGTTGCTAGAAGCATTTAGTCTTGTTAAAAGCATGTTGGAATAGTATTGTTTAAATCTTTTATAAAGATTATAAAGAGAGAAGAGGCTGCTTGAATGTCTGAAGGTAAAGAATTCCATTTAGGAGTGGCAAAACAGAAGACCTGCTGCCCTGTTCATGCCCCCTCACTAATGTGGAGATTCTAAGCAGGCTTTCCTAGGATGTTTGTACTGGATTTAGCAAGGTAGCACCAATCAACCAATGCTGTGCCTTTTAGGGTTTTATGGGCTATCACCAGCATTTTGAGTTGGTCTCAGACTCCTTCTGGTGACCAGTGCAGTGTGTTTAGTAATAGTGTTACTCTACTATGAAGGAATTGTCCCGTCAACACTCTAGCTCACGGGTATCAAACTCTCTGTGTCATGTGACTTATTGCAACATTCTTTCTCTTCATGGAGCTGGGGTGGGCGTGGCCTGCACGTGACACATCCGGCCCATGGGCCACCAGTTTGACACCCTCAGTCTAGTTGCTACATTTCAGACCAGATGCAACTCCTGCATCATCTCCAAAGGTTGCCCCTGTAGAGAGGTTATAGTAATTTAAACAATGTTAGTCAAAGCAGAAGTTGTTGTCACCAAGCCATCTTGATCTTGGTAGAGCCATAATTGATACACCAATGAACCTTCTCATGGTTTCCAGCTGCTACTTAAACAGTAGTGATGAAGGTCCACAGATTATGAAGCATCTTGGGATACTCCCATACTGAGTAATTATTCGGGCCAATGTTCTTGGATGTTTATTTATAAGAAACAGTCCAGGTATCCTCAGTTCATGACCTTCATTGAAATATAATTTTTATTAAGACTTTCGATTACAGCAATAAAAACTAAAAAAACCTCTAAACTTAAAAAAGAACAAAAGAATGGGAAAAAGAATAAAAAGTGCAAGGAAAAAAGAAAAAGAATATAATAAAAAGAAAAATATATAAAGAAGTATCTTCTAACCTTCGTCACAAGATAAACAAATATAGTAACTCTTCAGCCCCTATTAGATTACAAACAAATATCTTTTCATCCCATATCTCATCTTTGGTCAGTAAGCAAATCCATAAAGTATCAATCTTTCAATCTTGGTGTCAACCAAACGTCCATAGAGAATTGCAGGAAATATCTTATTTTAAAGTAGATCATGATCTGAGGAAAGGTAACTATAAAATGAATTTTAATTTCAGACTGATATGTCTACTTATACACACATATAGACACGTTTTGAGTTTAATTCTTTTATGATGTGAAAATAATAAATTATTTTAAAAAACTTTGGACACAATTAGAAAAGTTGCTATGTGACCCCTTTGATTTCATGGCAGGCCCTTGGTTCTTTTTTTAGTCATAGCTTTCTTGCACTCCCTGCATTTAGGACTGTAAGACCCATGTGGAATAGGCAGGAATAAGAGTACAATCTTGATTCTTACTTCTGTGAGAGATTTAATGATAAACCAATTTAAATGGTCTTTTATTTATTTCAGATTTTGTATTTTTGTTTGTTCATTTTTATTTTATTTATTTTTTGCAGGAAAAGTAAAGGACAGTTGAGGAATTAATTATTTAGCATATTGCTAATCAGATTTTTGAATAATTTGAGTTATTGTGAGAATATTCCAGGTTGCTTAAAATAGCAGTATGTTGGTCCAGATGCGTTAGCAACATAGAAAACTTCTAAAATAATTAGAAATGATTGGAATGTGTTTTACATGATTCTGTGTCTATGCATTTTTTATGAACAATTTAACATAAAAATATGAGTTATTCTTGATGTGGATAACAGAATACACAAAGCAATGGCTAAGGATGTTAAAGATTGTTAAATATTGTTCTTACGATGTTAAAGTGAGATTAATTTAAACAGTTACTTTCTTCATTTATCAGTTTCCCCAGAGAACATTTTAAAAGCTCTAGCCTTTAAAAGAGATAACCATTATGTTAAAATATGAAATGTGAACTGGAGAAACAGACTTATTCAAATTATAAGAGTTTTACTTATTCCCTGGTTTGGATTTAATATCCATAAAGTTTGTTAATATTATGTTAAAAGTGGGAAAGTACTTTTGCATTATGTACTTGGGCATGATATGAAGAATTACAGATTTATCAAGTGGAGGAAAAGGGCAACAAGAAATAAACAAAATGTTCAGTGGAAAACTGTGGAAAAGATAGAGGAATCCCAGATTTATACTAGTCTAAGATGAGGAGGAGGAGGATTTTATCCCACCTTTTTTATATTTAAGCCAAAGAGGCAAAGATACCTAATATTCCTGCCTCATATTATAGATATTTCATTTCTTAAGGGCTCTGGAAAGTTTGTTTAGTGTTATTTCATGTGATTAAGATTTAATTATTTGTGTAAATAGTAGTTGAATTATCGTTTCTATGCTATAGAATATCTTCTTGTTTTTTCCTCCCTGTTTTTGTTTTGGCATTTTTGATGGGCCTTCCTTCCTTCCTTCCTTCCTTCCTTCCTTCCTTCCTTCCTTCTTCCTCCCTTCCTTCCATCTTTCCTTCCTTCCTTCCTTCCTTCTTCCTCCCTTCCTTCCATCCTCCCTCCCTCCCTTCCTTCCGTCCTGCCTCCCTCCTTCCCTCCCACCCTGAAGCAACTTTAAGAATGGTTCAGAATGCTTTTGAAGAACTGAGGAGTAGAAACAGAGTTGTGATCAGATTGCCCTAAAAATGCCCTACTGATAGTCCTACTTTTAAGAAGCTTGCATTAAATATTAATCTGTGGGAGGAAAAAAAAACACAACACCACCAACCCTCTGCATTGTTACTTCAGATGCACTCATTTGCAACATCAAATTGTAACTCCCAAGCTGTCACAGGGCAGTCATTTAACCTAATTCCTACAGTATGCTGTTCATGTATAAACCCATGAAAAATCACAATATGATAAATAAACTGATTAGATAGATAGATAAATGGATGGATGG
>WNWU01000043.1:3871698-3886351 GCA_012654045.1 Ptyas mucosa | reverse complement strand
TATATATATATATATATATATATATATATATGGGTATCGCAGTTTGTCCAGAAGCCAATAAATTGTGAAATTTCTGCATGCAACTGAATGAATATTTTGGCTTAAGAGGAGATCTGAATGGCATTTGAAATAGACTGGAGAAATGTTTGATCAGGAAATGAAATTAACTTCAGTGACTATTCCTCTTAGCGATATGAATACAACTATCATGCAGTGTTGTTGAAAGCTGCGCTCAGTATAATCCAACCAGTAGTAGGAATATGATTATCTGTTGGGTGGCATTGCAAGTTGTAAACCACTCAGAGTTTGGCTTACAATATTCAGTGTCAGCTAGACTGCAGAACAATCATAAGCCACTTTCTTCGAAACTGCTGCAGTATGAAGAAAATGAAATACGTTAGCTTTCGAAGTCACACTAATAGTCTACTTTATTGATTAGTCAGTTGACCGTATCAAAAGCATGAGCATCAGCCACAGTAAAATACAATAAAATGAGATAAGGTAAGATACAGTGAAATGCGATTTAAAAAGGCTATGGTAAGATAAAAGAGACTACAGTATAGTAGATATGATAGAATAAAGATGAAAGAGTAAGATAAAATAGTATAAGGTAAAATAGAATGCAATGTTATATAATAAAATAAAAAGTTCAAAACCAGTGTGTGTTTAAGTAAATTTGTCTTTGCATGCAACTCCAGTGTGTTCTATAACAGCAGTCACCAAGAGGTGGTCCATGGACCACTGCTGGTCCACGAGAAAATTTTGGTGGTCCGCAGAAAAATTATTTGCATTTTTTATCTTGTACTAAATCAGGGGTTCTACAGCCCCTGGGCTGGATACGTGCAATGAACGTTTGTGTTGCTGCAGAGAGTCTCCCTCTTCGGGGTTTTTCTGTGTGGGTCAGAGGGGGACAGAAATTCTGACTCGGGGTCTGCTTCAGCCTCCTGGTGTGGGGCTTTGGGCGAAGGCTGGGGTGAACTGCCACTGGTGGCGAAGAGCCGGAGGGCCTTGTTCCAGTGGGATTAAATCATGACCTGGAACTGGCTGACCATCTCAGCCCGCTGAGCCTCAGGCACTGGTACCTGGCCTTGCACTCTGCTTGGAAAGCCTATGCTCCTAGTCCTCAATGAGGTGCTTCTGCTGAGCCTCCTTCTTGGCCAGATCCAATTTGAACTGAGCTGTTTTGCCAACTCTTTCTCATAGTGGCTGCTTAGCTCCAACAACTGCTTCCTGTTGGGACCCTAAGGAGCCTGGGTGGCAGGCGAGGAGTGACTGGGAGGGGAGGGGCGAGTAGAGGCTGGTGAGGCACCCCTCGATGCAAGTGACACTGAGTTGGCCATGCCCACCCAGTCACACGACCACCTAGCCACGCCCACCCAGCTGGTCATTAGGCAGATCATATTAGTGGTCCGCGGGATTTTAAATTATGAATTTAGTGGTCCCTGAGGTCCAAAAGGTTGAAGACCCCTGTTCTATAAAGCATGTTTCCATGTTGGACAGCCCTAACTATAAGTTTAACAATTCTAAATATATGTTTGTGCCGTGAAGAAAATAGGATAATTTTGTTGGGGTCCTTGAATATGGTTCTGGAAAGTCAGGTTTATAGATACTGAGCCCTTGGTGAGGCATACAATTGACAATGTGTTCTATTTCTGAAGTGTGACAAGCACACATTTCCTCAAGATATGGCATTTGATGGAATTATCCGTATTTGATCATCGTATCTAGCTGCTCCCTTGGAAGTTGTACTAGCAGAGCTATTATTAAAATTGTTCACTTTATATTCTTGCATTAAAGCAAGAATATTGCTTTTGCTGCCACTTTTGATGGTAGGTAGACTCTATTGCTCAATCCCAGCTAGGCATCTTGGATTCTTCTATGGACAGCTGTCATTGTTATCTCCAGGGTCCTTTAAAAATAGTTTCTTGGTGTCAATTTAGAAAGGAATTATTCAGACAACGAGATAATTTTCTCTGCCTTTTCTGTATTATGTGTCTCATGCTTTGTCCTCTTTGCCAATTTTGGGGGGGAGCGAAGTGGAAAAGTAGCACAAGGACAACTCAATCAGAGTTGCTAATTTTTCTCCCTTTACCTTTTCTGTCACCTGCAATCACATCATGGATTAATAGATTAAAAGGTAAAAATGCCTCAGGTTTTGTTCAGCTCCTGAATGAATAAAGTTTTGTTGACAATGATACACAAGTACAGTAGTTTGTATCTGCCTTCTGGGACTTTCTTTTAACTTTCCACTCAAGCTTAAAACCAGAGTATTCTCCAGAAGTTTCCCATCCAAGCATCAACTAGATCCGATCTTGTTTAGTTTCTGAGAAGGTCAGCCACGCTCCACAACCTGATTTTCTATTTAACTCGCTCATGAATGTTAATGAGGAATTAACTTTAGTAAGAAAGAGCAACAGTCTTTAAAAAAAAAACATTTACTGTAAATTCTATGACTGAAACTATTTACAGTCAGTCCTATAGATAATATATAAATCCTTCATCTATTTGGTTCCTATAAATAAGAAATCTCAACTATACTTTCTCTCTTCAAGCTATCCCGTTAAGTTGAATTGGTTTCCAGCCAACTTGCCACGTATGAAAAAAATATTTAGTTGGCTACTAAAATCTAGCAGTTCTTTTTTTCAGCAAGGAAATTTTATACTTTAAAAGCTAAAACTAAATAGAGATTTTTGAAATGTTCATATGCCCACAAAGAACTTGTAATTATATTAGTTGTAAATGGAAAGTTGCACTAAGCAATATTTACTTACGATTATTACACTGTACATTTCATATATAATTGCAATTATTTGTAAATTTATTTATTTATTTATTTATTGGTTCAATTTATATGCCGCCCTTCTCCAGAGACTCAGGGGGGCTTACAATGCGTTAAGCAATAGCCTTCATACTTTGGTTACTTTGTAAATCTTGAAAACTTTTTGCTGAGTTATTTTGAGTTTTTTTAATCATTTAGACCAGGGGTCCCCAATCTCTGTGCTGCGGCCCATCAGTAGGCTGTGAGTTGTTTACAATTGGGCCGTGGACACATTTGCAAATGTCCATGTATGCACGCATGCTTGATTTGCATGAACAGGCACATGTTCAGACCTCATCAAATTATGCTGCGCATGTGCGCACTTGCTAGCTGCTTGCACAAAACCATTAGATGTATCATATAAAACTGTCTATGAATTTGGCACCTTTGGAGTGGAAGTTGCAAATACATCCATGAAAACGGACTCTTTGTCAGTTTTCCTTTTCATCACTACAGTCCTATTTTGATAGCAGGACCATATATAAAATATTAGTCATAACAGAATAATTATGTTAAGAGATGGAATGAAATTAAGGAGGACATGTTAAAATGGGAGAAATTGCAGTTCAATGGGAAGAATTTCTATGCTAAAAATGAATGTTTTGCCAAGGGTGATGTTTGTGTTTCAAACAATATCCGCTTGGATAACTGATATACCATTTAAATAATGGCAGAAAGATATATTTGAGTTTGTATGGCAAGAGAGAAAGCCAAGATAATTATAAAATACCTCAAGAATCAAAGGAATGATGAGGACTGTGACTGTGTAATTTGAAATTGTATTTTGCAGCCTGCTGCTTAGTTTGGGTGAATGAGTTTGTTTTACTGAGTAAAGAATTTTAGCATGCTCTGAGATTGAGGTGACATAGTTTTCTATGATACAATAAAGTTAAATTTAATGTAGATTTTAAGAATCATTATATTAGAAGTGCCATGTTGAGATTATGGAACAAATATAATTTCAGATGGTGCCTGAAAATGGCTGAAAACTATTAAGGCCTTTATGGGTCTTAGCATAAGAAACATTTACAGGTAAGAAACAGTATGTAAAGAAAAATGGTTAACTCATCTAGTAGAGTTGTTAAAATAAGAATACAGAGAATATAAGATGAAATCAAAAGAGCAATTGGTTGCAGAGGATTTAGTTTTTAATAGTTTCATTTGCACAATTCAAAAAGAAAGATTTGAAGGCAGATAATAGGGCATTTGGAATTGAGCAGTAGAAGACAGAATTTGAAGTTAAAGTATGTGCACATGGTGAACATGTAATTGTTAAAATGTATAAACCTTTATTGAAATTTGAAATGGATGAACAAGAAAGGACTATATGATAAAATGGGCTAAGAACTTTGAACACAATATATTGATGAAACAGTGGGAAAAAACATATAATATAGATCTTTCATACAATGAAGTACCATTGGTATATGACTTCAGAAAATTTGTCTAGAATGTATAAAGAGACTTCAAATTAATGCTGGAAGGTTGGACAACATAAAGGATCATTTTATCATACCTGATGAGCTTGTAAAAAGCCAGAGATTTCTGAGTTAAAATACATACAAGAAGTTAAAATATCAACATTGAAACCAGAACTTTTCTTGCTGGGATTAATGGACGGCTAATTAGAATACAGTCATGGAAATTTTTATAAATGATTACTGCTGCAAGACTATTATATTTGCAAAGATAAAGATTAAAATAATTTGAAACACCCTTAACGGAAAAATGATTGGTGAAGATGGCAAAACTAGCAGAGATGGCAAAATTAACTTGTTTGATTAAAGAAAGATCAAAAACTACATTTATCAATGACTGGAAACCCCTTATGGACTTTATGAAAGTAGAGAAAAATGAACATGTGATTTATGGGTTTGAAAATTTGAAAGGATAGCTTTAGGAAAGAAGGAAATTATGATGAAACTTTAGAGACAGAGAGGACAAAACATAAATATATAACTGCTGTTCAGAAGATCAGAAGCCACTTCTTTATAATATTTATTTTCCTTTTTTCTTTTTCCTGTCTATTATTTTTCTTTATTATCTTTATTTTCTTGTATGATTCTTAGTTTTTCTTCAATAAAAAATTAAAGGGTATGTGTATCACAGATGAAGTTGGATAATGATTATACAATCTGTGAAATGCAATGACATAGGAACTGAAAGACACAAAAATGAATTCAAGATCTGTCTTGAGGGTTAGCAAAGAATGGCAGGCATATTTTGATGTAAAAATGAAGTCTGGTCAATGTATTTGAAAAAGATGCTTTAAATGTGCCCAAGCACAAATAAATACCTTCACATTATTAAAGCAGTTACATCTTTCAAAGAACTGTCCTCACTTTCTTCAATAGAGGTGTTACCTTGCATGCACTCCAGACAGCTGGTGACAGTTCTGGAAGCAGAGATATGACCCCTACAAAAGATGCACATTTAATTATATACAGCAAATACTTTGTTCACAATGATGCATATTGCAAAATGCCTCTTTTGAATGCTTTACACAGCCCTGAGAATATTAACCATATACTGGAAGGATGTAAAAAGAAAATGTAATTATGTAAGAAATACATGAAGAATGTATAAAGAAATATACATATCTTTATATAAGAAAGACCCAATTGGGCCGTCTTTGAACACAAGTTTGTACATGCAAGGATAAGACAAGGTTGAGGTAAGAATCTCTGTGTTTGCTTCAGTTTCTTTTCCACAGGTGGATTCTAGGAACTTATTAAAAGCCATAATCAGTAGAAAGAGAACATGGGGTCTAGATGAGAATGCAGACTCTTTAACCATTGTTCTTTTATCTGAATAAAATGATTTTAAGAACAAGAATAATTTTTTTCTTCCTAAGACATTGAGGAGGCGACATTTAGGATTCCTCTTCAAATGCACAATCACTAACATGAGACCAGAAATCTGTAGATCAGGGGTGTAAAACTTTGGCAAGTTTAAGAACTCCGAACTTCAACTCCCTGAAGTTCCCCAGCCTTCCATGTTTACTGAGGAATTATGGGAGTTGAAGCCCACAAGTCTTAAAGTTAACAAGGTTGGAAACCCCTGGTGTAGATGAAGATAGTTGATTGTGAAAAGCTAGTATTAATAAACAATTCCCCCAAAAACCTAGTGTCACTCTACAAAGGAGGCAAGTATTGCAATGATTAATTTGTTTCATTTTCCTTCTTTGACAGGATCAGAAGACGGTGTGGCCCCTATCCCAATACCCAGGGGAGTTCCTGCACCCTGTGGTTTATGCATGTACTGCGGTCATGTTATTGTGCCTCTTCGCTTCAATTATCACCTATATTGTTCATCACAGGTAAGAAGGGAGTTGCTGATTATTAGCATTAACATTAAGTGGATTCACCCACTTCTTTTTTTTTCTTTTGCAACATAAAAAGGTGTGTTAAATATTATACTTCTGTCCCCTTACTTCCCTTATTTTTTGGAAGAGATTTGGTAAAAGGGATTTCATAACGATATGCAATTTTCCCATTCATCACTTTCATAAAGAAGTCCCTTAATCCAGTGCAGAAGAAGTATGTATATGGGAAAGACTGAGGACATCAAGGCACTTTGAATGCTATTTAGAGCATCCAAAGTTTGTTTTCACATGGATGTTCTTTTTCTTCCTCTCTCCCTTACACACACATGCACAAACAGAAATACCCAGAGGTTGGGAAGGAGGGTAGAATAATAGCTGATTCCACCCTCCATTATTGCAAATGCTCTGACCATTTGGAGAAATGTTTTGCTGTTGCAAATGGAGCTGCATTCACCAGTTATGTTCATCAAATAATTATATCTAAAGTTTCTTCTCCAGTTTGACAGGGCTCAGTGATGGTTTATAGAAATAAATTAATATTTCTATTCTGCTTATCTGCCTCTTCTGTCAAAGAAAGAAAAGATGGGAAAGATTTCCATAGGTTTTTCTTGGGTATACTTGGATATGAGCTACTTTCACTGTATCTGGATTTTTTTTTTATTCTAAACAATCTAAAAAGTAGCAACAATCATTTCTTTTACTCTTCTTTCTCTCCAAAATACCAACCCTAGGACACTTTCTTTTCAAAAGAAAGTGGTGCAAGGAGTAGCTGTGATAGTTAAAAGGAGAGAAGTAAAGAGTTAACTTTTTTGTCTCTTTCCTCTGCCCGCAACATTTCTTGTATCCAATCATTCACTTACATCTAGGTTTACAATTATCAAAAGCCATTATTGGTTGGATTCATGCATTGTCCTAAAACAAAGTATGGTTCAGAGGTTAGAGTAGTTTAGCTAACTAAGTAGATTAAGCCAAACTGAACAGATCAAATGGTGGTTTAGCACAATATATGAATCTGATCTGCTACAGAAATATTTTTTTTCTATTGCAAATATGGATAATGTTATGAAGAGCTCTCATTTATGATTTCCGATATAATTTTTCTCAGATACGGAGACTCTCCATCACATACAATAATGCCTGAATTTTATACTGTAGTTGCACATGAATATAATATAATTTCATGTGATCAAGTAATTGGCATTGTGACTGAGCTACGCAAATCTGAAGGAGAAGAAACTGATGCTTGATGTATCTGATTTTATCTGCACTTTATCAGTTGCACACTCTTCTCATGCATGAAAGCCCATATATACCTTGCATTTTCTCTAGCTATAAATCTGTTTATTATGTATTTCCTCCAGTGGTTTTTGGTTTGAATAATGTTCAGTTCATACATTACCCTGATGGTCTATGAGCAATACCAACCACTCTTTTCATTTCTCTTATGCCATCATGATCTGCAAAATATCCTTCTTTCATCTATTGTTTAGTCCAGACAACACTACAATTATCCCTCCGCAACCTGGCACATTCCATATCTATTAGATTGTAATTCACATAATCTTCAGAAGGTGCACAGCCTTCCCCCACCTGGAAGACAGAGGTTGGGGAAGGCTGTTATAAAGACTCATCCATTTGGAACTGAGAATAGCTTCAAGTTCAGAGCTGCTTAGTCAGCCCTCTGCCTGGAGATCCTTGAAGGAAAAGTAGGCAGACAGTCGTGTTACTCTATGGGAGCCACAATTCAGGAGAAGCCTGCAATTTTTATTTCTGCCTTTTAATTAATAAAACGTTTCAGTCTGAAATATGCTTTCAGACACCTTCGGATTTTTGGAGGAAGGGTGGATCCAAAATGTACTACAGAAATAAATACCGTATAGACTTTCATGTTAATTAAGCTTCGTGTAGAAATTACTTTTCTTTCATGTAGAAATTACTAGAGAATACAATGGTTATTCTCTAGACAGTGTATTTTTCCAAGTGCTCATTTGCATAACAACCTCTTAAAAGTTGCTTCAAGCTCCGGTTTGTTTACTCGTTGAAAAGACTAATGGTATGCTAAAATAACAAAGGCAAAGAACATGAATGCACCGATCAACTAGTTCTTGAAGTCCCTAGTTAAACAAATGATTTACCCTAATTTGCATTGGAGGCATGATCAGGCAGGTAAGTTGCACAGTTTTAACAAATGTCCAGAGGTCAATATAGGGAAGAGTCAGAGTAGTAAATATAGTAATTGTAATAACTGTAATAACAACAAAAATTGGGATTCTGCAATTCTAGAATACTTTCTTTAGAGAAATAATTCGTACTTAAGCAGAACTGCAATTTTGATTCAGCTCTTTCTGAAACAAGTCGAGCACTAAGGATTCTGAGTTTGAGTCCCTGGCTATATGTTCATTGTTCACAATTCTGTGATGTTATTTGTAAATAAATATGTAACTTTGGATTTTTCTTGTTTGTTTGTTAACTTTAAATAGCACAATTCGAATCAGCAGAAAAGGTTGGCACATGCTTCTCAACTTCTGTTTCCACACTGCTCTCACTTTTGCTGTTTTTGCTGGTGGAATAAATCGTGTAAAATATCCAGTTATATGTCAAGGGGTGAGTGTACGCATTACTGTACCATTACCAATATATTATATGATAATAAAACCAAGCTGTGAACTTGCACATGTTGGTGACCCTAACATTCTTCCTTTGGATGGATGAATCTTATTTTCAAAATTTAAAAAAACTGAATAGACTGTAGTCAGGAGCTTCTTGTAGGGATGGGAAACTTTAGCAGCTCAGTCTGAACCGTTTTTACTTACAGATAAATCATATTATTTCAATGGGATTTTTATGTACAGATATAGTTCAGGTAGTATCTCTAGTCTACTTATTAATTTTCTTTCTATTGCTACATTATTTTATATAAGTTATTCTCCTTTTTTTCAAGTGATATTCTTGAGTATTTCTAAGCCTTTTTTGTGTGTATTGTTAGCATAACTTATATGCAGATAAGAAAATGTTTAGCTTTCATTTAATGCAAGGCATGGGTTGTTTATCTTCTTTTTAAAAATAAACACTCTTGAATTTAATGAAGGAGGAGAATGAAAGCTTTGCTGTTGGCTTTCATGGGAATTTTTCAAGATTGTCGCTTCCTTTCTCCCTTAGTAAGCCCAAATGAGGATATAATTGAGTTAGGGTTCAAAACAGTTTTGTTTGTCCAAATAGTATCATACTTCTGGGGGGCAGGGCACAAAATCCTGCATGGTTTTTAACAGGTTGCTATGGCCAAAACTTAGCAACCAAATCACTTTGAAGATACAACATAATTGTATTAGGATGCAGAAAATAAAACAGTGTGCCCTTGCCTCCCAGCAAAGCATTTGCAACCTGATGAGCAACCCTGAGTAAAAGCAGAACCCAGTTAAATTTAATATCCCAATTAAATTTAAAAATTATTAAAATTATTACATTTATGGCCAAAATTCATTAAAAACCCAAAAATTTAAAACTCCATATTTAAAACTCATTTACAAAGATAGCCCTGCTTGTCAGAAGAGCAGGGTCTTGAGGGCACAGCGAAAAACTTGGAGGTCAGAGATTGTGCGTATTTCCGGGGGCAGTTCATTCCAAAGGGCAGGAGCTCCCACAGAGAAGACTCTCCCCCTGGGTGTCACCAGCCAACATAGTTTGGCCGACGGCACCCTGAGGTTTCCCTCTCTGTGGGAGCGAACTGGTCGGTGGGAGGCTATCGGTGGCAGAAGGCGGTCTCGTAAGTACCCAGGTCCTGAGCCATTTTTACAAAGGCATTTGAAGCAGTTCACCTGTATTGAGTGGGGGCAGGAGGGACATCTCATAGCTCACTATGTAGCTCACATAGTAAGTTTTACTACCATCGAACAAAGAAAAGAGTAATTGAAATGACCAAAGTTACATCACCTTCTTATTTAGAAAGTTTAATGCATCAAAACTATTTTTATCATTTGACTCAAGACATCATGACATAATTAGAGATTCATAAAATTATGCAAAGTGTTAAAATTGATG
Source organism: Ptyas mucosa (assembly GCA_012654045.1). Lineage (NCBI taxonomy): Eukaryota > Metazoa > Chordata > Lepidosauria > Squamata > Colubridae > Ptyas > Ptyas mucosa. The sequence goes on along the minus strand of WNWU01000043.1, from coordinate 3,876,170 downwards.
AAGATTTTTTTTTTGTCACAGTGAAACTGACAGGAAATAGATTATGACTGAGTTGGCACAATATTGAATATTGCAATATTGAATTTATTATTAGTGTGAGTTTCACTAGCTAATGCTTCCTCCATGAATTTAGTATTTAATGTTTAAACCATCTACAAGTCATGTTGATCCTGGAATTGACTGTAAACCTTGCTGGTAAAATGCCCACGAAATGTCAGTTTGTGTAAAACAAAATTGAGAAAAATGTTGCTTGTGTCAGATTTTAGACTTCCTAATAGAATCAGGCTGCAGAATGTGGAATATGTCCAACCAGAATGGATAGATCTTTTTGTTGATCCAGTAGGTCTTTTTTCATGTATTTATGTTGAAAATAATTATTAGGAAAACTAATAATTGCGTGGATCTCATTAAGTCATGTAATTTATGACATTTATAACTTGGTATAATTTCACTACTAAGCAACAAGAATGTGTTTTTCTTCATTTATTAATTGAAAAAATACAGCTAGAAAACAACTGGCTCAGATGTTTAAAGACTATAGACAAATTAAAACTGAAAGCTGGGATATATTATGCTCTTTAGAATGTTTCAAGTTCAGAAAGAAGGAAAGTAAAAATATACACGGCAGGGGGGGAAATGGATACAAAGGGATTTTCTTTGTCTTCCTATTATTAATAACTAGAGCCGAGTTTGTTCATTATGGCTAGGTGCAGAGAAATTTGAGATAAAAGAAGAAAGCTGATAATGTGCCATTCATGTCCATATGGGTGAGCAATGGATTACTTCTGAGAAATCTGCAGCTCCAAAGGCTTACATTATCCTTTAGGTTTCCTGCTGTAAGTAAAGCAGAAAATAAGCAGAAATGTTAGTGTATGCACATAATTTTAAGAAAACAACAGAATCCAGAAAAATACCCCAGTTTTATCATTCTCCATCTATTGCATCCTTAGATCTTGGTAGCCACAATCACAAGAAGAAAAAAAACCTGATGGTTAATAACATTAATTCTGTTCCATAGAATTTGATAGATAATAACATAATTGTGTTTTCCTTTATGTAAAGTCTTTAAAACATTGTAAATTAATATTTCCCCAGATCTGCCTTTTCTATTTTTAGCTTGTTCTTTGCTTTTTCAACTTCGCAGATATTGCTAACAAAGATTGTACAGTCTGTACAAAGATTGTACAAAGATTGTTCAGTTTCCCAACTGAAATATGGTTCACCTTCAAGACGAAGGAAAATTGAAATTAAACAGTACCTATTTCTCCCAATTTACTTGCTTTAATCACAGCCCCCCTATTTCTTTTGCTTTATTTATTTATTTATTCATTCCTTCATTTTCATCTGCAATGCAAATATCATGTCTTTCCAGTCTCTTGTCTTTTTATATCATTATTATGGCTGGTGATATAATGGGTTACAAGTTACAAGCAAGGTTACAGGCAAGACAGACTCTGAATCAGCATAGGTAGTTCTTGACTTATGACTACAATTGAGCCCAAAATTGATGTTGCTAAGTGAGAAATTTGTTTTGTTTTGTTTTGCCCCACTTTATGACTTTTCTTGTCACATTTATTAACTAAAGCACTACAGCTGTTAAATTAGTAACAGGGTTGTAAATGATTCTGGTTTTCCCTATCGACTTTGCTTGTCAGAAAGTTGCAAAAAGTGATCACATGACCCCAGGACACTGCAACCATCATAAATATGAGTCAGTTGTCAAGCATCCGAATATAAATCACATGTGCAACGATCATAAGTGTGGAAAATGGTCATAAGTCACTTTCTTCAGTGCCGTTGTAACTTCGAATGGTCACTAAACGAACTGTTGTAGGTCGAGGACTACCTGTACTACAGTAATATAGATATCCAGGGATATGAAAGTAAAATCTCTAGTAGTTGAATAGTTGAAATTCGGTTAAATCATCCCTGGGAAATATGATCTTTCACACAATTTACTCTCCCAAACTATTACAGAAAATTTTCCCATGCACTCTTTAATATTCTCTCTTCATCAATTCTTTAGAGTAAATATAACAACAGTCCCTCAATAAAATCTTTGATTATGTGGAATAGTAACATTGGGTCATGTCTTTCTGTACTGTCCTCTTCCATAGGGTCCATGACAAATTGTAGCCTCATGAGTACAAACACTTCCAGGTGCTATGGACAATTTTTATGTAACCTGTTCACTTTCTACCAAAGAATCTAAATCCTGTGGCTACAACCCAAATTATGTTTGGGAGATTTCTTTTTGGAGGAGCAAAAAGATAGATAACAGCAATCTTCCATTTCATTATTGTATAGTATTGCACTTTACATTGATTTTACATAACTTTTATCTAACCATTTATGTCAGGGGTGTCAAACTGGAATTCTTCGAGGGCCGGATCAGCATTGTAGTTCTCCGCGGGCTGGCAGGAGGGGGGGAGCAGGATGGATGCCTCCTGCAGCATCCTGCTGGCCAAAACGGGGTGTGTGTGGGGGGGTCCGCGCGCAGCTGCAGGAGGTACTCTGACGGCTGTTTTCTGGCCTGTTTTTAGTTGGCAGAGTGCTGCAGGCGGCCATGGAGGATGAAAATGAGGTGCGGGGGGAGGCGCACACAGCCCATTTTAGCTGCCAGAGGCACTGCAGGCCAGTCCTTTGATATTTCCAGGCCGGCCACATGGGCCAGATTTAAGCACCCCACAGGTTGGATCTGCCTTCAGTTTGACACCCCTGATCTACAGTATGTGATCACAAAGCATCAACACCAACTTGATAGCACATAATCAATACATCAATCAATGTAACCAGTATTTTTCTCAATTCCTTTTTATTTGAAACAATTGGATTAATCTTTGGTCCTGAGTAAAGTTCATTGATCATCCATTCAGGTTTATTCTGTTTTAATATCACTTGCAGTCACAATTTCTAAATGACATAATCACTGTTTCCCATAGTTTATTTTTTAAGTTTAATGTTCATTTTATTTATAAGATGTTTGACCCCCAAGTAACGCTGTGGCTCTCTCCCTGCTCTAGGGTATTAAGTCTACAGTCCCAGAATTAAAACATTGATTACTATTTTCTTCCTAACAGAATTTTTAAAAAAATCAAGCAGTTCCATTAAAGAATTAGTATTACACACATGAACAGGAGTGAAATAACATGGAGTAGCCTTGCAGACATATATCAGCGACACATATGCTAATGCTTTCCTTAGCATATAACTATAAATATCACTCTCCTCTGAGAACTGTTGCCTTATGTTGGCCTCCAAAACACAATTCTACATATCCCATTCCCATTCACATGTTCTCATAGAGTCATAGGATAGAGCAGGGGTGTCCAGCCTTGGCAAATTTAAGACTTGTGGTTTTCAATTCCTAGAATTCCCCAAGATTGGGCACCCTCTAGGATAGAGTATAAATCCGTTTCATAAAACAGTGCCATCAATCCCAGGAGGCATGCCTTCTCTGTAGTGGTCAAACAACTTTGAAACAACCTGCCCATGACATATGATTGGGTCTGAGCTTGTGGTCTTTGGATGGGCTGAAAAAAATTGCTTACTTCTTTAGACATTGTGGGCAGGATGAATAGAATTCCCACCTGCAGGAGGGGTACGAAGGTGAGCCCCAGCTGCCTATTGTTTGGGGTTTAATTGGAATTGATTTTTGTTTGATTTCAAAGTAGCAATATTAAAGTTGAGCAACTATATAAATTATATAATCAAAAATAAATTTATTTTATCCTGTTGCATGTAGATATGGAAACGTACTGTTCCTTTAGCCATGAATGTTCATTGTTGTGGCTTAAAACTAAGATATACATGGAAATCATCTACATAAAGTAGCACACTTAAGCTTTTATAGTAATGTAGAAAATCAAAGTCTGAAGGCCCAATTTCAGATGTTATTATCTGATATGTTTGCTTTCATTATTGTGAGATAGGTATCTATTGACGAGTGTCCCTTTGGGGGAAATTAACACTATTTTCTTTATTTGTAGTTTTGTAAGTCAAGACAGTAGGATAGTTTATTGAGCAAATGTAGCCGGATAATTACATGGGCACAAATGTCTGTCTCTTGCAGTCTGAGTCTAGGGATTACCTTGCAGATTGGAAGCTGACACCATTAATGTGCTAATGAAAAATTGATTTTCCTGTGTGAGTTTGTTTGTTTAAGCAGTTTGTAAAGCCCTCCAACTTATGGTTGCAACCCCAGGTGGCTATGTTAGGGTTAAAACACAAAGCAAAAACAAACAGCAAGAGTAAAAACAACTATTGTCAACAGACGAGTGAGCCAAATTGCAGTCATTTTAACCACAAACCAGTGCAGGCAAAGAGCCTTACTGAAAGCCTATGGGTGGCTGAAGCCATCAAAAGCTCAGGGGTGCCCTCTTCTGAAGGCCAGGCATTCTGGGAGAAGGGCGGGATACAAATTAAATTATTATTATTATTATTATTATTATTATTATTATTATTATTATTAT
>WNWU01000043.1:3847857-3871688 GCA_012654045.1 Ptyas mucosa | reverse complement strand
ATTATTATTATTATTATTATTATTATTATTATTATTATTATTATTATTATGACAGAAAAGGCACGTTACCCACAGAAAATTAGAAACACACTTCCTAGGGGCAATGTGTAAACTATTTTTCTGTACAGCGAATTGATAGTGGTAGTTCTCTATGGTCAAGATGTAAGACTGACGAAGAGAATTGCGATACAAAATTGTCAGTTTGTCCTTCTCTGTGAGTGTATAGTTCCATGGAACCTATTTTTTCTTTTATCTTTTTTTTTCTTTCTGTTTTTGTCAACGTATACTAATATTAAGCTGCTCTGCCGTAAGCTAAGCCAATGATCTGACAGAAGACTTTTTGTGCTAAGCCACAACTGTAGTTTATCAGGCAATTGTGAGTGAATGCCAAAAGATTATTGTTGTTGAGTTTAGCATAGCATCCATGTAATGAATAAAGTCCATAGAACAGCCTTGTGCCCTTTTTCTTTTCTTTACAAGGAAGATGCCTAAGTCAGAAGTAATATTTACAGATTTTTAAACTATAGTACAGAGCCACTTTAATGTAGTGCATATAGCACCAGGCTAAAAACTGGGAGACTTGAGTTCTAGTCCTGCTTTAGGCACAAAGCCAGGTGGATGACCTTGGGCCCATCATTCTCTCTTAGCCCTAGGAAGCAGGCAATGGCAAACCACTTCTGAAAATCATGCCAAGAAAACTGCAAGGACAAGTCCAGGTAATCTCCAGGAGTCAACACTGACTCAAAGACACACACACATCAATTGCAAATGGCATCTCTTCTGATGTTGCTCACTGGTATAACTGAAAAGAAAGAACTAGATAAATGATCTTGTATGACCACTGTGGGAGATATTAGTTTGTAACATCCCAGTTTATTAAGATAAAGTGGGAATGATTGAGTTTGATACAGGCATAGGTGGAAAATGTTCTACCTGTATGCAACATCTGAACTTGAAGAGCTTGTTCAAGGTAAAATCCCATTTATCCAGTAGTGACAATTTATGGTTTTCAAACTGGAGAAAATAAAAGTCCCCAGAAGTAAAGAGACCAGACAAATAAAGTATATTTAATGCTCTTGCAAATGCTGATTTACAGAACATAATACAGTTCTTACACAGCCATTGTGAAACTTCATTTTTTTTCATAGTAGAAAAGCCCAGAGAAGGAGAGAGAAACATTGACTAAAGGAAAGAAGTGCAACTTAAGATTCCTCAAGGGAGCATTTCATGCCAACGAGTTATATAGGTTTATATGAGTTTTTATTTGGGTAATCAATAACAAAACTAGTCATTACCATGGCAACTATCACATCACATAGTCCTTAAACTCCCTCTGAATGTAGTGAACAGCTTTTAAAGGCATACCCGGGGCATTAATGCACATGGAATAGTCCCCACCCATTAAAATCAATGGGAATGTGAATTGTGCTCACTTAATCACATTTTCAGCTGGAAGTGTGATGGGTTCAGAGACTTTTATTTATCTAAATACCCCAGTACTGGTCATACAGATCCATCTGCCATGATATATTAAAAGGAAATGACATTTTTGACTAATATGTGGTATTTGTACAAAAGCACGGCTCACCGAGTTTTCCTCCCAAACTCATCCATCATTCATATTGTAAAAAGAGCCATGCATTTTTCACTCACCATACACTTCTTTCTCTACTGGAGTCCCCTTCAGCTAAAGTGCCACAATCCTTTATGATATTTAATTTATGCATAAGAGGCATAAGTGGGTTCAGCATTCTCTTCCCCATCATGATAAGGAAAATAAGAGTGCAGGGCACTTCCTCCAGTTGTGTTCTACTATGTCAGGGTTCTCTAGAGTGGTCAGTATTGAACCCTCCAACGGATAAAATCATTTACTGTTTGTTCTTGTTTGTAGTGCTATTCCTTAAAATAGTATTTATCAAATTACTTTCACTGAAATGTGAGTGAAAACATGGACTAGAAACCCAACTGTAGAGGCACTGATTTCAACATACAAGCATTTGTGTGCTGATAGAAGTCCTAAATGAAAAAAAATAAACTTTACTTTGCATAGAGGGGATGTATTTGACTTTGAGTAGCATCTAAAGATCCAAACTCCAAAAAGTGGGCGAGGCCAGAAAAAAATAAGTTGATTTTTAAAACATTGAAATGAAGTTAAAAAAATAATTTAGTATTGCTGGTCCTTAATTTCAATATTCATTTTTATGTTCTGCCTGTATTGAACACTACTATCGGTGGCCATTTTTAAGAGATTCCTGGGACTACATCTAAATTTTGTGGAACCACATATGTGTGAGGAGCTATATGTTATCCATTCTCACTGTACAGGATTGCAAAATGATGCCACTAAGAAGGCCCGTTCTCAAATTCTTGCCAGGCACAAGTCAAATAGTGGAAAGACAGACTGTTTAGATATGAAGTGCCATGGGACTGAACTATCTTCAGTCTCTTCTCAACAAGGTCTCCAGGTTTATACACTTAACTTTCCATGTACATAAACATAATTTACCCTATTACTATGCCTATCAGGCAATGACCCTCTACATAGAACCTGCCCTGCCTCAGTTGCAACTTGTGGTTCAACATGTAAAGGTCATTGCTTGATGATTCCATGTGCAACAGTGCACATGGAAATGTTAGGACAGAGTGACAGCTTCGGACTTCATCTGGTATCTTTTTTGTGATGTTTGCATACTTTGGGGGTGGGGATGACAAAAGACCTAAATAGGAATTGGTAACTTCCTGTTAAGAAGATCTCCAATTCAGGACATGTATGGAAGGTAGTTGTTCAGGTAAATTGGTTTTAAGACATGATAGCTCACAATTAACATTGTGAATTGTGCCCAGAAAAGGGCTGGCAGCCAACATTACTTGTAATCTAAGAATCATGGGCTATTGAAATTGGCAGCTTACAAAAATCTGAATGCAGCGTTCTGAGCCAGCTAAAACAATTTTCAAAGGCAGGTACACATTAGTGAAATAAATATTATTTCTTAACAATTCGCTCTTCCTCTGCAGTCTTGTGTTCTGTTCCAAAAGTCCCACAAACCCTCTAGGCAGATTTTAAGAGAGAATAAAAAAACTACAAAAGAATGGAAATCATCCCATTGGTGCAGCAAGTACTTTACTGCAGCAATTTCTTAAAATAAAAGCAAGCAGAGTTAAAAGATTTACATACCGTACTTTTAAGGTTGGCATGAATGAAAGAGCTCTTCTACATCAGCCATTCTGTTTTGCTAGTCTCCTGCTTTGTTAAATCATTAGCTTTGGGGTCATTAGAGTATAAAATCAACACCTTTTTCCAATTGTTTGGAGATAGGGCTCATTATCCAGGCTGTTTTTAAAGTTATCTAAGCTTAGTTGTCATCATTAGAACTTGAGGCACGCTGCTATTTGTTTTATTATTATTTATTTGTTAGGTTGCATGGTTATCTAACCACAGCCTTACAACTCTTGGTGATTTATAAAAATAAGATACTGCAATAATATATTAAAAGTGTAATGATAAAATAGCATAGTGATAATTTAAAATTGAAACACTATAACAGGAACAATTAACAATTCTTAAGTTAAATAAGCCCTCAGAAGAGTTCCATTTTAACCAGCTTCAGGAAAGTTGATTCAATTAGAGCAGGGCTATCAAACTCGAGGCCCGTGAGCCGGATGCGTCGTGCGCTGGCCACTCCACGCCCGGTTTAGTGAAGGGGAGAAAAGTCGTGATACATCATGTATGATGCGAGTTTCATACCCCTGAATTAGAGCAAGCTGAATTTCCCATGGAAGCCTGTTCCAAAACAGGAATATTTGTCCTAACCCAATGCCACCTTCCTCATTAATACTAATATTTACAATTGGTATTTTGCTTCTCTTTGTCACTTTAGCAACCTTTAGAAAACTGTGCCTTCCCTTTCCTTAATTTTTTGAAATTTTGATCAAACCATTTGCTCAAGGGATAGATTAGGAAAACAAATACTATTAAATATTCTGAACCCTGGGTTAAACTTGAGGTTAGTAATCAATGGAACAACTACACGACGTAGCAATTCCTTTGCCCCTCGAGCAACTCCACCTCTCCTCTGAATGATCATTTAACGATAACCCTTTGAAGCAGATACAGAAAAGAGTGAATCAATTGATATTGTGTATGATGATATCCATGGCAATTTAAATTTCTAATGATTTAAATCAAATCACCAATGATATTGTATTTTCTATTTAAAATTAATCTTATTTTAAGTTGTTATTTAAGAGTTATTGGTAAAGAATATGGTTTTCTTTAAGACTTCATTGCTTTATTATACTTTTGACTTCATGAAAGTTTTTACCAAAGTGTCCCACAATATTTTGTTCAGGGAATAGATAAATGTGGGCTGGATATTTAGTGAATATATAGCTGTCTAGAAATTGTACTCAAAGGATGCTCATAAATACTTCCTTATATAGAGAGAGTGAGAGGCAGAATTGCCTTAAACTGCGATATGGGCAGCAAATAAAATTGATAAATAAATAAATGTTGAATGGAATGCTCCAAGATTCAATCACTTGCCTCTATTTTTCAACACTGTTATTAATGACTGGGATAAAGGGGTACAGGCAATGCCTACCTGATTTACAGCTGAAATATAATCTGTTGCAATAACTAATAATCTAGAAGACAGAAATATTATTCAAAACAATTTTGATAGGTCAGCGAACTAAGCTGAAAGTATCAGGATAGAGAGATAAATCTATTTGACATATACTTCAACATTATCATTTAAGTATTTAGACTGGAGATCAAGTACCCAGCTCTCTTTTAGAAGGCTTCATTCCTACAGCAAAAAATAATAATAAATGGTACAGCAGCATGTTCTCTTAGGTTTTATGTTCCACAGACTTGCCTTCTTAATAACAGAGGACTAAGAATACCAGTTACATTATAATATTACCATTTCACTAGTCATAATTGTAATGCTTTCTGTCTTGTTGAACACAGGAGATCTCTAGGCAGTGCCATTGACTTCTCTCTTGTTGGAAATCTTTGTAGAATAAAGGTGAAGGGATGTCATTTCTTAATCCATTATTCACCAGCTAATTCTCTTAGAGTGGAGCATCTTAGTCAAGCTTCTACCATCAATAACAGTCTGAAATAGACAAGGAGGGAGGAAAAGAGTCTAGGATACCAGTTGTATTCTTCAGAGGCTTTCTTTCTTCATATCATCCATTACTAAGTATGTCTGGAATACGATTATTTTCTGTGGGAGAGGATACACTCATTCCTATCTTATTTGCCAAAGGACAAGAAACAATCTAGGCTTTTTTCCCCAAACAGAATAGTTCAGGTTGCTTTGTTTCTCTGTATGGTTTTACTAAGCAGAAATTAAGCATGGTTTATTATACAGCTGTGTCAGCAGCCAAAGTTATAGCTCACTGCTCTGTATCACCATGTCTGGCTCTTCTTGACTGGACTGACACTGAAGACTAAAGCTTAGAAGTGAGAAGCTTTCCTTGAATGAAGGCAGATTGCTGATAAAACCTAGAATACATACAACAATGCTGGAGCAGTAGCTATATTTCTTGGCAATTCCCTCTTGCTGCTCTCCATGGTCCTATTTCTACCTAGAGAAAAGGCTGTCGGGCCTGGAAGCCATCTTTTGCATTGGGCCTTCAGGCCTGCCACATTTATTGCTGTGGGAAATTGAGAGGGGGGATTGTATGAAGCAGGGGTGATACAATAATAACGTTCTTAGAGAATCAACGACATCTTGCCCTGCACCTGGAGGGGTGTGACTGGGAGGCATCTCCAGTTGGGACAGTGCTTTGATTGGACCATGTGATGGACATGTGGGTGCTGGGCAGGGACCTGGACTTTCCTTTGGGTGGGGAAAACCTGGAAGCTTTCAGATTTGGGTTTTCCCAGATGTGCCAATATGACATCTCTAATAAAATGGAACTTTGAGGAACTTCAAGCCTCAGAATTTTCTTTCATTGGGGGTGTTACTTGGAACCCTGACAAAGATTTTCAGTCTTTCAAAATGGTAAAAGGATACCATTCCTTGACTAGAGGTTCTCACCAGATGCTAGTATTGCTGTCACACTCAACACAATGCAACCAAAGTCACCATCCTCAAGGTTCAAAGCCTTAAATTAGGTTGATTGGAACAACTTGTAAGCCCAATAAATAAATGTTCTTAGTTTATTACTCAGGTGACTTCACTGATCTTTTGGATCTGCTATGGTGGTCTTAGGGATGGAAGGAATTTGGCAAGAACTAGGGCATGTGAGGGTAATTACTATGAAGCAATTCTGCAAGCTTAGAAGATTCAAAAAAGGCACTGTACTGGAATAGAACCCATATAGGTGAATTCACAGCTGGCCATGCAAAGAACTGCAATTCATGATAAATAAAAAATCTTTCTAAAACACAGGAATTAATAGTTTCACTTTATTCTGCATTAGTCAGAGTATTGTGGGAAAGTTAAGAACAACTCACATAAAATAGAACTGTTTCAGAGAATGGCAAATAAGGGTGAACTGTCCAAAAACTGTCTTCAGTCTTTAGAAAATGAAGGAACTGAAAATGTTTGGGGTTAAGAAAATAATTCTAAAGGTGTATATGATAGCAGCCTTCAAACACTTCAAAGTTTGCCACTCAAAGGAAGGTCAGGACCTCTCGCATGTCATTTCACACAGCATGAGGAGCAAGATAATCAGAATATATGGTATAATAGTTAAGATATTCAATTTGCCCAAGTTTTTAGTCCACTGTCAGCTGGGGAAGCTCACTGGGTGACTTGGAGATATAAATCTAATAACACACAAGTGGAGATTGAAGGGAGTCAGATTCCAAGTATGTTAGAAGATACTTCTAAATAGTAAGAATAGTTGGATGGCAAAATGAGTTACAAGAGAGGCTCTTCCACTTTAGATGAAACATCCATGTAGCCGTTTGTCAGGGATTTGATTTAGATTTCTGCACTGAGAGGGGATTCAATTTGATAGTGTCTAAGTGATTCCTCCAACTCTGTGATTCTCTTCTATTATGATGTGATTCTATTCTATTATTATTTTATGTCTCCCTAGTTTCCTTGGGAAGGGAGAGTTGCATAAAAAGAATAATAACGACTGTTACTCCTTGAAGCATGTGCCTGCTGCTGGAGTTTTATATTTTCAGTCACAATAGTCATTTCTTTATACGTTACATTTTTCATAAATAAATTATGCTCAAGCAATTTACCCAGTAGACAGTTTAAATATAATAAATGTCATCAATATACAGTTTAAGTAACAACACTAATAGCAGGATTATAATCAGAAAGTGGGTTCTTTAATTGTTAGAGATTAATAAGGCAGGTTTCAGACACTGCAGTAAAACATAGTATGGTTGGTTGGTTGGTTCTCTAATAACACCATGTATAAACTCAGCTTTTGGGTTAATGACGTTGTATTATATGAAAATGGATCATTGTGACTTGTTCAGCCATGAATCCAGCCTATGATTTCTTGCCTCATCAAAACAATAAGAGGCAGAAAGATAATAAACGTCAGGCACTTCGTGTAATACAGGGCTGTCAAACTCATGGCCCATGGGCCAGATGCATCACACGCTGGCCACACCCACGCCCAGTTTAGCAAAGGGGGGAAAAGTCCCTATATATATCATGTGACGCTGCCGTGATGATGCAAGTTTGACACCCCTGATGTAATAGAAGGCAGCTAGCTTCTTTACCAGCATCTTAAGTTTTTTGTGATAGTAACTTTTTTTAGATACCAGAAGTAAGGAAAGATGCAATAGGAAAGTCTTTTTGTAGCCCCAAAGATGAGGAAAGAAAGGAAAAAATAGTGAAGTCCTGTGGCAACTATTGGTATGTTTACACCATAATTAACTAGGGATGGATAGGGTTATTATGTTATGAAACACTGAAACCTAATCATGCCCAGATGGCCGTATCACCCAAGCACACAAAAGTAAGTGAGTTGCTTCCCTTATTCCAGTGTTTCTCAACCTTGGTCGCTTGAAGATGGGTGGACTTCAATTCCCAGAATCCCCCAGCCAGCAGCGCTGGCTGGGGGATTCTGGGAGTTGAAGTCCGCCCATCTTCAAGCGACCAAGGTTGAGAAACACTGCCTTATTCAAACATCCAAGAAAAGGGTTGGGGCATAGAATGAAAATGCACAGCTCTGTATTATAGAATGAATTATCAAAGGCTTCTAAATATCTGACAACCTTGTAAAAAAAAGTGCCCTCATATGCTTCATTTAACAGTGGTGAATTCAGTGGCAACGTCCAGGCTTAATTTGTGCAATGGACTCTCCATAGGCTTTCTTTGCTGTCACTTGAAAAGTTAATGGTGTCTAGGCTGGAATCCAGAGTATCTAATATCTAATTTCCTAAGAGTGAGAGCAATCAACCAATGGAACAGCTTGCCTTCAGAAGTTGGAGGCGTTGAAAAAGAGACTGGACAATTGTTTATCTGAAATGGTATAGTCACCTGCTCAAGTTGCACTAGAAGACCTCCAAGGTCCTTCCAATTCTATTATTCTACACTTTATGTAGTAGAGCCTATAGGATGCCAATTTTTAATCCTATTTGTTTCTGGGTGTAACACCAAGTGTTACTTATTTTCCTTAAAGCCCGAAATGATGTGTGCCTGCGACACCTGATATTTTAAAAAATTTTGCCAAAGGGATAATTTAATCTATTTAAGTTTAATATATGATCATTTTATATAAATAAATAACATCTGCCAAAAACCTCCTTGAGAATCTGAATTCTGCGCTGGGGAATGCAGGGAGAGCAATGGTTATTTTTTCCTTAAGCCTGCAAATAATAATTTGCTAATGCCTTCCAAGGGCATCCTCTACATGTGGAGTTTGATCAGCTCTGCCCCTGCATGAATCTACAAATAAAATTACTTATTTCCATTTTAGCTGTGGATTAAAAGAAAAGATATGAAATCTATGTTTCCATTCAAATTACTGGAGCTCTATGGAGCTCAAGGAATGTCATTTTCCTACTATTCGGAACTGCTGACTCATTCTTTCTAGCCCTAAGATGCTAAGCAATTTCAGCTTCATATTATAATGACACTAATATTTGATTATATCAAATCAAGGAATGGCACCTTCTTGATATAATGGTTTGGCAGCTTTGCACTAACACTGATTGTGAATGTTCACGTGAAACAACATGGACTGTTGGTAGCAACTCTGGTTGATTTCTTGAGGGTGGATTGATATGGATAATGGTGGATTAGTTTGAAAAAGTTTCTGAGGATGAAAATTAAAATAGTGACAATGTGGGAGAAACTTCGGGACATAGATACAGCTTTAAGGCATTTTTCTATAACCCTTTTCTTTTCACTGGAGGCAAAGTGGATTATGATTTATCTGAGCACAGATATACAAACTAAAAGAAACAGAGAAATTGCTTGCAAAGGTTTTATGGCAGTTGGAGGTGATTTTCGTACTACTAACAAAATACAAGAGAATATTTTTTCGGCAGATTTTTTCGGCATATAAGGTGATTGGACAGTTACAAAATTCCATCTGCTATAGTGCAGATTCTTCCTCTTCCAGATTCATACACTATTTGGTTTAAACTGGGTCTTTACTGCCAGAAAACTGGGTTTTCTGGATTTATTTTCAGTGAAATGTTTGTCTAGTGATGGGTTAAATTATGATGTAACATTGGATTTGTACTCAATTTATTTTTTAAATGGCACTTTATTGCAGAGGAATTAGGAAATCCATCTTGAGATGTCTCCTTCAATATTTGCAAATTTGTAATATTTAGGAGAATAGTCCAATTTGACCCAGTATTCCTGTAGTACCATATTTATAATTCTAGACTCCCAAACCTGATTCTTTTACAAAGTAAGCTGTATCTTCATATATTTTATAACAAATAATGAAGACTGTTTCAAGAATCTTTGATTATATATTTTGATGTGCTTTTATTTATATCTCGGTGTTAGAAGAAAGAGTCAGTAGGATGAGAGACTCAGTCCATATTGCCAAGTTGGGTCCTATGGTCAGTAATTTGCTGCTGGATGAATTTAATAATAAGGACTTCAGCAATATCCTTCCATTCTTTCAATTACACTGAACCGAATGTTAATAATGGTACCAAAAAAATTGCCTTTTTGTTGACCCAAAACATTTAATTTTTCATTACATGTTCCATAATTAGTAAAACAGGTTTATTAGTAGTAGCAGGTTTATTATCCAACTAGATTTTGAGGGGCCTTCAAAAACTCAGAAGTGATGAAACCAGCCTCATTTCAGGCAGGAGAATATTCCATAATGTGGATGCCAATATGCTTGCTAAACTGCACATTTCCATTAAACACACAAAAGATTTCAACCATGTGATTCACATAAAGCAAAAACATGGTAAACTTTCTCCAGATAGGTTAGTATGTGGTAAACAGAGCTTATTATACATTTGAAAATATGAGATATCTCTCATATATAAAAAGCATAATTATATTGCCTAATTCCTTTCTAATTTAGTGGAAAGCATCTATGTTGGCAGGGCACCACTGTATCTTTCTACAGCAGGAGGGCAAGGAACAAATGAAATATTTACCTGGAATAAAATGTGCACATAGTGTGGGAGTTAAACTGAGAGCAAGAGATTCTCAGGATAGAGTTATCAATTATGTCAACTACTAACAGTAACCCAACTTAAGGGCCAAGATACACAGGGCAAAAGACCGTCTCTCACAAAAAAAACCCCATGAGAAATATGGGAGAAAGAAATACCAAGATTAACCCTCATATGGATATAAAAAGGGAATTGTGTCGTGCCTAAGTAGCAGCTTCCTAACATGCATTCAAGTTGTAATGTTTTGTTCCTCAAAAAGTCTCAATTGAACTAGAGCCTAGAATATGGAAAAATTCTGCACAAGCCTTATTAGGGAATTTTAACATGTTCACAGCAAGGACCACTTTTCATGGTTCAATTGTGCAATGGATGAGGAAGTGTGTTTTAGGGGTGCTGATCAGTGGTGGGTTGCCCCCGGTTCGCACTGGTTCTATAGAACCGGTAGTAAAACTGGCGGGAGGCTCCGCCCACCGACCCCAACATCATCAAAATGCTTCTGCACATGCACAGTAGCTTCTGCGCTTGTGCAGAAGAGCTCACGAGTGAGTGAAGTGACCGCACGCGCAGCCCCGCTGCAGACCGGTAGTAAAGGTAATAGAACCCACTCCTGGTGCTGATGATTGTTACTTCATTGTTTTCTCCATTGTTTTTGAAACATACACATTGTTGGAGCAGGATTATTTCTCTAAACAAGACATCTGGGCACACTGGGAATAGAGATTATCTAACAAAGGAACTAAAAGCATTGTCCATTATGTGTTTTAAACATAAGCAAGCCATTTTTCAACAAAGAGGGAGGAGACTTTTATATGTTGTCTTTTTATAAAAGCCCTATTTTTCCAGGTATCAACAATAATAAAGACCAGCTTATATTGAGAAAGGGACCTTATTTTACCTTCTTTTTCATTCTCTTACACACTGATTAAAGCCTGGAAAGGCAGCGGAATACTGAAAACATCCCCAAATGCATTTCCTTTAGCAAAAAAGGTTTATATTTGACAATATGAGCAAAAAACAATAATGATAATATGCTTTATTTTTGTGTCCCTGTGCTGAGCCTTTCTATTTTTCACCATTTTATTTTAGGTTGGTATTGTACTGCATTATTCTACACTTTCTACAATGCTCTGGATTGGAGTGACAGCAAGAAATATTTATAAACAAGTTACAAAAAAGCCTCAAACAGCCCAAAACACTGATCAGCCTTCTTATCCCAAGCAGCCATTGCTCAGGTATGGATGATTATGGACATGTTTCCTTTCAAATTTGCTTTATATATGTTTGGCCATTGCTACCTCTACCAGTTGGGTTTAATAGTTGGCAAACAACACTGCTAAGGATGTCTTTAGAGTCATATTGCAGCCAAAGTGAGAAATGAAATTGTAGTTTGAAATTGGCTTAAGGTTGACTATTCTGACAATGGTAATCATAATTAACTATGATAAATTTGAAGACTTTCATGATTATTTGCATCTCATTGAGAAACAAATGAGGGAAGGAGCAGCACATAAATTTACAAATACAGGTTGTATACATCTTGGTTTAAAGACTTTTCTCTGGAACAGGTCCAATTATATAATTATTTGGCTGTTCCTTATTTCTAGTGCTTTTACAACAATAAAAATAGTAAACAGTGCTCAGGAATCAAAACAGAGAATAAGGAGCATAAGCCATTAATAATTAATTAATCCTAAATATTCTAGTATGATTTCACACTAGTATGCCCAATTCTGCGGGATAATTTTATTGTTTTAATTGTATTGTTTATCTCAGCTGTGCTGGCATTGCTCTTTGTATACCCTTCGCATCCTTGGAGACTAAAGTGAGCTTCAAAATTTCCTATGCATAATAATGTTCCCAAATAATTTGAGAAAAATAAAATCTGTTTTCTACTCATTTGTCCAAACGGTGAAGAAAAATTACTACAGTTCTACCTACAGATTGTGACACAATAATCTATAATCATTAATTTCTATTCTTTAAAATATTTAGTGGATGTTTACTTTTAAGTCTTTTAAAATTTGTCCAATGGTTCATTTAATAGAGAATTTTTGAATTTTGTACACTATGATAGTGTTTTTCTGTGACTCGGTGTTACTTCATTTAAAAATCATTGTAATGGTTCATTCTTAGGAATGTTTAGCAGTTGAATAATTGTGGCGTCCTTAGTACTTTCTGAGGTTGGCAATTTTCTTGCAGACATTTCATTACCAATGCAGTAACTTTATTAGTACTAGAAGGAAGAGGGGTTGAGCTTGGTTTTCTTGCAGACCTTTCATTATCAAACTAAATAACATTATCAGTGATAAAAGAATAAATGTTTTCCAAACCCCATTCTCTTCTAGCACTGATGATACTACCTACTTTGGTAATGAAATGTCTGCAAGAAAACCACTAACCTCAGAGAGCAAAGACCCCACAGTTCAACTCTGAGCCAAAAATATTCTCTTTTGTTAGTTGAATAATTGCCGGCTTAAATACAATCAGCAAGAAGGAATATTATTTTAGGTTGCAAAAGCAGGGCATACTGTGTGTTTATTAAACAGGGGTCACTTTATACACTACTATTGCTGAAGGGACATAGGAATATTTATTAAGGTTCTGAGACATAAATAATTTTGGAGATAATGAGTAGGCTTTCTCAAGGTATATTATAACCTTTATTTTTTTGAAGGAACATCTTCCTTAGTACAAGAAGAATTATAGGAAAGGGCAGGTGAATGTATTATTTTTAATGTATTTAACATTGAGGATATTCTATATCAATGATGGCAAACCTTTTAGAGACTGAGTGCCCAAGCTGCAACCCAAAACCCACTTATTTATCGCAAAGTGCCAACATGGCAATTTAACCTGAATAATGAGATTTTACTACCTAAAATAATGATAAACGCAGAGTTCAGCTAATTGTTCTAAGAATAACGTGATAAATGAACTTCTTTGCCCCTTCAGTTTTTTTCTGCTTTTGAAATATTACGTTTAGCAACAATCAAAAGGAAAATTTTTGTAATATCATTTCTCTCTTTCCCTCCCCCTCTCTTTCTCCGTCTCTCTCCCTCTTTCTCTTTCCCTCCCTCTCTCTCTCTTCCCCATCTGTCTTTCTCTCTCTCTCTCTTTCACTTCCTCTCTCTCTCTGTCTCTTTCCCTCACCCTCTCTCTTTTCTCTTTCCCTCCCTTTCTCTTTCCCACCTTCTCTCTCTCTCTTTCTCTCTCTCTTTCCCTCCCCCCTCTCTCTGCCACTCTCTCTCTTTCTCTCTTTCATTTCCTCCCTCTCTTTATCTCTCTCTCTCTCTGGCTTATCTATCTATCTATCTATCTATCTATCTATCTATCTATCTATCTCTCTATCCGTGCTCTCTTGCCCAGCTTCACGTGTCATGTGAATCCAACCACTTGGGCTGTGAAGGGGGAATAGAGGCTGGAAGGCAAAGCCAAGCATTAGAGATCCACACAAATTAAGGCAACTCCAACCTGGATACTGTCAGGGAGACCTCCCCCTTCCCTCTCCCTCTCTCTCTCCCTACGGCAGGGGCCCAGGCAGCCTGAGCACAGCTCCCTCCTCGGAGGCAACCAGCAAGCAAACAAATATGGTGTTCTGGCTGGGAGGTGGTGGTATGGGGCCCCACCTCTGGCCAGTGAGAGTGGAGCAGGCAGGGTGCGCATCTTCCCTGCCACCGCTGCAGCGCTGGCACTGGCCAGGAGGAACGTGCTAGCTGAACGTTTGGAGCTGCGCTCAGCAGAGTTTGCAAGAGGGCTCGGTGGGGGCACTTAGCAGTGAGACCCCAGCCTATTTTGTTTGCTTCAGTGCGGGCTGGGAAAGCAGAAGGCAGAGAAAATGTGTGCTTCTCGGCATTCAGTCCTCAAAGACTCCTTTGGGGTGACTTTTTCTGCTTTTGAAACATTACATTTAGTAACAATTAAAAAAAAAACCATTTGTAATATCATTTCTCGTTCCCACCCTCTGTCTCTCTTTCTCTCTTTCTCTCCTCCTCTCCCACCCCTCTCTCTGCTTCCCTCTGTTTCTCTCTCTCCCCCCAACCCATGGGGAGTAAGAACCCTGAACTGGTGTTGGGTGGGAATGATGTCCGAAGGCTGACGAGCCCAGGAGCAGCATGCCCATGCTCGGCTGGCTGGCAGGGAGGCGGGGCATCCCAACACTCTGCAGGAAAAGCAACTGCTTTTTTCCCCCCAAACCGAGATGACGCAGGGTCGCATTGTGGCTCCACATCGTAATGGGTTTCAGGAGGAGGGCGGGACCCCGTCTCCCCCATTGTGAAGCGTGCGAGTGAAAAAATTCACTCAATCAATTCCAACTTTGCGAAATCTTTTTCTTTCATGAGAAGTTGGAATTGATTGAGTGAAATGCGATGGAGAAACGCGATTGGAGCTGGGCTGGGGCGACTGCACACATGGCCACAGAGAGGGTTCTGCGTGCCACATCTGGCACACATGCGATAGGTTCGCCACTATGGTTCTATATATTTCAGTTACCAGCAACAGTAGCACAGTGGCTTATGTGTTAGGACCTGGGTTGACTAATAGCAAGCCTGCATTTCAGACCCAAATGCTGCCATGAGACAGGGTGAGTTCCAGTCATTCACTCCAGCTCCTGCCAACCTAGCAATTTGAAAGCATGCATTCAAGTAGATAGATAGGTACTATTTTGGTGGGCACATTAACCAGGACATGAAAGGAGCCCCCAACTGGACATCCCCCAGGTAACAATGATGTCACCGGAAAATCTTTTCAACCTGGAAGCACCTTGGTGCTTCTGACAGAAATGTAATGCGAATTATCAGCATAGTCTCAGATTTCAATATTTATCCTTGTATTAATCATGTATTATGACTGCATACGACCATAATCTTAGAAACAATGACATCTCAATTATTTTGAAAATTAGTATTATATATCTGTATGAAAACTTATTCCTAACAAAATGTACCATAGCATTTTCTGATTGTTCTCCAGTTTATAATACTATATATATATATATATATATATATATATATATCATAGCCCTTTCTAAGTTGGCATCCGCAGAATTTGTTATTTTATTTTTGCTTTCACTAGTTGGTATGGTTATTTTAACATTTGACATAATCTTTCTTGATAGTTTGCAATAATGTTAATAAAAAAAACTTCTTCATGAAGTGATTTTTAAAAAGTATTAACTGGCAGTTCTTGAAAAATAACTTTTATTTTCATCCGCCTGCTGATGAAATGAGCCGGCAGTTGTTTGAAAAGACTTATCACAATTCTGTTTTCTCATACATTACATAAGATGTCAGAAGGACTATTTTCCAAGTAATTATTTGGATTCATTTTCTACCAGCTAAAATGAACTGTTTAAAAGATTATTTAGCCTCAGCCTAAGAATTGCAGCTGATTGGTTGATAATGAAAGGCAATAAACCCTAATCACTTATTGTTAATTCCCTTTTAATATGGTTGAGAATAATCAAAAGCATTTTTGCAAGGAGATGGCAAACACTCCCAACGTATGGCCAAAATATCATTGGTTAAAAACTTCCTGGGTTGTGAAATATGTGGCTGAATAGAACTATATGTTCAAAATACTGAGAATTGTCCAGAATGTTAGAATTCTGCTCACATTCAACCAACCAACCAACACACACACACACACACACACACACACACACACCATGGACTTATTTGATCAATCTGGGGAGATGGTTCTCTGCAGATGGGAACAGTTCTCTTTCTCCCAGCTTTTTTCTATATTTTGAGAGACACTTGTATGATTCTGTCAATAGTCTGGTTTTATTAGACTGGATGTGTGTTTCTATTCAATATGCTATAAAATGATTAAGTGGTTGTTTAGATTAAACATATAGGTCAGATATTTGATCTGATAGTTGATGGGATTGGAAAGAGTTGCAATTTCTGTGTATTCGGTATGTATTATTGCTATATATTACTTAACTCTATATTTTGATGAAAATTTAGTTATTAAGAACAGCAAAGCACTGATGCAGGGCAGCAGAGAATATTGTCCCATGACATGGTTAAAAAAGACTTAAATATTAATACTACTATTTTCTGTGGCATATTATCCTTTGCCTCTGACACCCAATACCTTGAGCTGGCCCTTTGTCCCCACTTGGATGAATAGAGATGATTGGGTAATTAGTAGTGATATTAAGTTTATGCATTGTGTAACTATGCTGCAATATCAGTACAAAAGCAAAACCGGAAATCTAACTGCGTCCCTTGTTCTATTACTTCCCATTTGAGCCAAATAACACTTTAATAAACTTTTTTCCACAAATAATTCCAATGTGTATTTTAAGATCAAGTAGAATTGTGTTGTAATTAGCTCAATTCATTAATGAATAATGGGCATTTTTAGCAATTCTTATACATTTGCCGGCTTGCATGATATTTGAGTAGTAGAAGTCGTTATAAAGATCCCAGCATATAATAAGTATAATATTACCAAACATTCTCTTTCTTTTTTTTCTAAAAGCCTTATACTACTTGGACTGAATTTAAAATATTTAAAAATGATTTTGCTATTGCACTTGGAAGAGGAATTTGCAGTTATAATTTATAATACTTTACAAGCCAGAATAATGGCACGGTCTGTATTTCTTGAAACATAAATTTCAATCTTATCACAAAATACATAAAAATTAATTATAGAAAATGTGAGTTTCCAAAATATGCGTATGGGTTTTTGATGTGTTTCTACAATAATTTGCTTTATCTTTTATGACTGACAATATTTGCAAATTCAAAATCTTGTTACAAGAATATGAAGACAGGAGACATGCAAAGCCCAAACAACTTACTTCAAAGTAAATTAGCTTATCTCACCCGGAATTGATCTGGGACAGTGCATCCTGAATGAAGTGGCAATTAGGGGAACCCCTAAGTATTGTGTGTGGTCCGTCAATAATTGTAACAATAGGAAGACAACTGTATCTTGCATTGTGGTGTGTGCATGTTTTATTTCAAAGTAAAGAGATTTCCACCATTCCAAATTCCAGATGACATTTGATCCCCAGCTCATCTCTATTCATTCTGCATTGCTTCACTGGCTTAATGTACAGGGAAAAGTTAAAATCTAGTAAATATTCACCGTAATGCTAAAAATTACAGAGAAGCCCATCTTGGCATATAATAAATCTGTTTACACTCTGTGAAAGCCAACAGAGCAGTCATTCTGAGAGATGGATTGGAAGGCCTGTCAGAAAATCTAACCATTTCTTCACTCCAGGCCTCTGGTAACCTGTATCCCCAAATTGGTTGTATTTTAGGCTTATCTGGATTGAATTTCAATTTCATTCAATCCAGTACTCTAGGAAAGGAAACATCAAGGCATGGAAGGAATGCAGGAGCGGTTTTAAAAATAAAATATATTCAGGTACGTGCTACTGCCATTGGCAATCATAGGAGCACTTCAAATCTTACCCATTCTAGCCTTAGGCCTGAAAAATATAGTGAATATACTAAAGCAATAGAGCACTGTCTGCTTCTCTAGAAGTTGCTATTGAGTTGAACTTTTAGGATGAGCTAAAGTTTCACCTGTTGCCCAAAGGAACGGGGTTTAAAAAAAAATGTAGTGGTTTCTTGATGTCTTCCTTTAAGACTGCCATGGAAATGTTGACATGCTGCATTTCAATCACCCATTTTCAGCAATACAGGTAGTCCTTCACTTATAACGAGTCATTTTAGTGACCGTTTATAGTTATGATCAGCCTTCCCAGGGCTACTTACAACCTACCCACCCCCCGCAGTAATGTCATTGCCTTTTGGACTCATAGCAACCAGCCTGCATTTATGGCCATTTGTAGATTTATGACTTTTTTTTTTGCTGGATATTGCCATTTACTTCCAGTTTCTAATAACAAACAGCCATTGCAGACAGTGGATTTGCTTAATGATTGCTGCATCTGTTTAACAACCACAGTCATTCATTTAACAAGCCCTACAAAAAAATGTTGGAAATCACATGGTGACCCACTTAATGACTGGCATGACTTACAACCATAATTCCGGGCACAATTATGGTTGTAAGTTGAGAACTGACTGTACTATCATGTTTCCCCGAAAATAAGACTAGTGCTTATTTCAGGGCCTAAATGAAAATAAGACCGGGTCTTATTTTTGGGGAAACATGGTATTGGGAATACTGTCAGGACCATTTGGAACATGGGAGTTTAATTCTATGTTTTAACACGTCGTTAAAAGGGCCAGCTAGGCTTTCACCTCTTCTTGCAGTTGTGCAAAAGAAGGCTCATGCAAATAGTTATCAATTTACAACTACAATTGAGCCCAAAATTTATGTTGCTAAGTGAAAGTTGTTAAGTGAGTTTTGCCCTGTTTTATTACTTTTCTTGCCACAGTTGTTAAGTGAATCATTGCAGTTGTTCTCTTAGTACCGTGTTTCCCTGAAAATAAGACTCTGTCTTTTTTATATATATTTTTTAAATTTGATTTATATGCCGCCCTTCTCCAGAGACTCAGGGCGGCTTACAATGCGCTAAGCAATAGCCTTCATACTTTTGTATATTTTATACAAAGTCAGCTTATTGCCCCCACAAACTGGGTCCTCAATTTACTTACCTTAGAAAGGATGGAAGGCTGAGTCAACCTTGAGCCTGGTGAGATTCGAACTTGCAGTAATTGCAGGCAGCTGGTGTTAATAACTGTGCTTTAGTCCACTGTACTACCAAGGCTCTATTTTGGGATTTTTGAATCCCAAACTAAGCGCTTGGCCTTATTTTCAGGGAGGTCTTATTATTTTGTGGAGCATGTAGAGCAAATGGGGCTCCTCTTGCCGTTTTACCTGATTTCGGCTCTGTCTCCCTAACCAGAGGAAATGGCAGGGACCGGCTGTGCATGCATTTAAATATTTTCGGGGAGGGCTTATTTTAAGGGAAGGGCTCATTATCAGGGGATGTCTTATTTTCGGGAAAACATGGTAACACAGTTGTTAAGTGAATCTGGCTTCCCTATTGACTTTGCTTGTCAGAAGGTAGCAAGAGTTGATCCCATGACCCCAGGACACTGCAACCGTCATAAATATGAAACAGTTGCTAAGCATCTGAATTTTGTTCACATGACCGAGGGGATGCTGCAATGGTAGTAAGTGTGAAAAATGATCATAAATCACTTTCTTCCGTGCCACTGTAACTTTGAATGGTCACTAAATGAACTGTTGTAAGTCAAGGACTACCTGTATTCCCTTTCTTATTGCTAAACTCTGCCCCTGACAAACATTTATTTCCTCTGCCTATTATATTACTGTGCTTTATAGAAGAGATTAATCTGGCAACACCAATTAACTGTTCTTGGAGACTGAACATTTAAGAAACATTATTTAACTAATTTAAAGCACTGCTATTGCTGCTGTTCAGTGAGAGCAGTGAGAGCAGCTTCCAAGCAGCTAAAAGAATCATAAAATTAGCAACAAAAAATGGATGAGTGAGACAGCAATCTGGCTGTAGATACATCTGATATATTCTGCAGTGAAAAGCTTGTAGTTTAATTGTGTTTTAAAAATCTGTCTATAGGAAAATGTTTTAAGTTACTTGCCGGATATTTCCTGTTGTTACTACCTATTTCTATTATAACATTGCAAGATTTTGAGAAACACCAACTCACTAAAGATTTCTAAGTCAATCTTCCTGCCAGGTTAAACTAAATTTAATTAAATTATATCACCCATCACAGATGTACAAATTGCCACAAAATATTTTTTTCACACCCTTCAGAAGTGTAATATCCCAGTAAAAGCTAATTATTTTACAGTCCTATGGATTGTGAATCTTTCTATCAAAACTTTTTTCTCCAAATAAGGGTTCAGCTCTTCGACTTTCCAGGACTAGCTGTTATTTGCAAATAAATATATTTGAGGTATCAGAGCATGATAACTTTTATGTTCTACTGAATATTTACATGAGTTCTCAAGCTTGGACTGAGAATCCTGCTAGGTAAACATTTTTAAGACTGTTTTCTAAACAATCTCCACGTTATTACTATGTAACAAAGATCGTGGGCATTGAGGGCACATGAAATACATTAGAAAAAACATATTTACTCATTATAAATATTATCCTTCCATGATATTTTTCCACTGTAATGCTGGATTTACAGTAGCTTTTCTATTGTTCTTTGATAACTTTTATTATGCAACAACCTTCTGACAAACTGAATGTGTGCCGAATGTGCCTGCAGTGTTTTGAAGGAACTGTGAGCCTAGTGCAAACTGGCAGCCAGTCTTCCAGGTATCTTACTGGAAAGAATTAGAAAAATAGAGGCACATGTACCATTTGTTCTCTTGGAACATTTTAAATCAAGAATTCTGTATAAATAAAGAATGCATCATCAACAGCAACATTTCCATAGCTGGGTTTTACTGTTTCATATTTGTTACAAATTAAAATACATTTGCAATTCCATTTTAGCTATTAGCTAAAAACCATATTATGCCTCACAATACTGTATAACAGTGTTTGTCAACTTTAGCAACTTTAAGATATGTGGATGTCTGTCCCCAAAATTGCCCAGTCACCATTACTGGCTGAGAAATTCTGGGAACTAAAGTCTACAATTTTACGTTTGCCAAGGCTGAGAAACATTAGAGTGCAGTCCAATTTGCATCTCTTTTTTTTTTCATTTCTTGCCTGACATCACCATAAGTGTGTTTGTTGAAACAAATCCTATTTATTCCATAAAAATTGGCATGCTGCAGACTATTGATTAGCCATTTATTGCTTATTGACTGTAGAAATTAGGTCCTTTTATTTCAAAATCTAGCTGTTGAAAACTGCTGGGAATTCTCATTTGTATGCTACAGGAAAGTGTGAGTAGAGGTTTCAATGAATGTGAAATCTGCACATACCTCTGACCCAAAGCTGGAAAAAAAATGCAACTGAGTCATAGCTACTGGAGCAATCTTCTTGTTTCTATATTTTTCAGAATAATGGCTTAATACAGTTGATCAGAGGATAAAAATGAAACCATATTATATGATTTTGGGATACATGGTTAAAAAGGAAATATGTACTTCTTATCTCATCTGTTTAGTAACTTGGCTTTTGTAAACTGCAATGCTCACATACAAAATGAATTAAACAGACATAATTTCCTGCTACATCTACATTTGATTATTATTAGAATTAGGGGTGAAAATCCTTATTTTTCCAGGAAAAAAAATATCCACAAAACAAAAGCAGGGCATGTAATGGGAATGGGGAAGATAATGACTGAGGAAGCACCAAAAAGAAAGAACCAGAAATTCAGACACTGCAGATAATAAACAGTCTGCTCTTTCTCTCAACTATTCCCTTCAGTCTAAGAAAGGGCTACCAATATAGGGGCAGCTTCTTGATAAGCTTCCTCTAGACCTCTTCCTCCTCTGCTCTTCAAATATAATAAAAACAATAATTTTGAAGTCTGTTGTACAGTGTCCTAGGAGGTTGAAAAGCTCCGATGCTCTGATGTTCCTTTGATTTTTTTTTCTCGACATGTAGACTAACATGACTCTCCTACAGCAGCAATAGCACTTAGACTTATATACCGCTTCATAGTGCTTTACAGCCCTCTCTAGGTGGTTTACAGAGTCAACATATTGCCCCCAACAATCTAGGCTCTCATTTTACCAACCTTGGAAGGATGAGTCAACCTTGAGCTGGTCAGAATCAAACTCCTGGCAGTGAGCAGTGAGTTAACCTGCAATCCTGCATTCTAACCACTACGCCACCACATCTCTTTTAGTAGTCTTGAGAAGGGTAGACTGAGTGGCGATACGGTAGCTTTCTTCAAGAACCTGCAGAAGGACAAGATTTATTCTGTATCACCACATAGTGCAGGATAGAAATAATAGTTGTAAGTTACAGGGAAGATGTCAGCACTCCAAACTACGTTCACTCTAGTGCTGACATGAAGAGAAGAAGGAGACGCTTGACTTTTCACCTACTTATTTTACTTGTAGATAATATCCCCTAAGAGATGGGATGGGAGGGGGGACATTCCTGTGACATGAAGTAGTAGAGATGGGGAGAGTGACTTGGAAGATGGCCAATGAGACACTGAGAATTGAGGAACGGAATGGGAAGGATTTGGGGTCAGAGGGTGCCGGCTATGTTGGAGTTGGGGACGGTTCGTTGTACTCAATAAATGAAAGATTTCATCAAAGACTATTTGTTTGGAAATGCAATTTATTTGAGATGACATCGTAACCTGACAGAAGGTAGATTTCATATAAAAGAAATGTTCCTAACTGTAAGAGTAGTTTGATAGTAAAATCGGTGTAGGCAAAAGCTAAAAAAAAAAATCCATTGGGATGCTTTTATCTGGATTCCAGGGGTGACATGTTAGCAGCCTTTCAATACAGGTAGTACTTGACTTATGATCACAATTGAGCCCAAAATTTCTGTTGTTAAGTGAGACGTTTGTTACGTGAATTTTGCCCCATTTTACGACCTTTCTTGCCTTAGTTGTTAAATGAATCACTGCAGTTGATAAGTTAGTAACCCGCTTGTTAAGTGAATCTGACTTTCTCATTGATCTTGTTTGTCAGAAGTTTGAAAAAGGTGATCACATGATCTTGGGACACAGCAACGATAATAAATACGAACCACTTGCCAAGCATCTGAATTTTGATTACATGATCATGGGGATGTTGGAAAGATTGTAACTGTGAAAAACGGTCATAAGTCACTTTTTTTCAGTGCCGTTGTAACTTTGAACGGTCACTAAATGAACTGTTGTAAGTCAAGGACTACCTGTACTTGAAGGGCTGTCACAAGAAAGAGGGGGCCAACTTATTTACTGAGGCACCTGTAGGCAGGACAAAAAAATGATGTAATCTAACCAAGGAGAGATGCATCCTAGAACTAAGGAGAAAATTCCTAACAATGAGGGCAATCAATCAACAGCTTGCCTTCAGAAGTTGTAGGTGCCCCATCACTGGAGGCTTTTAAGAAGAGACTGGACAGCCATTTATCAGAAATAGTATATGTCTCCTGCGAGAGCAGGGGGTTGGCCTAGATGACCTCTAAGGTCTCTTCCAACTCTGTCGCTGTGACTTTGATGACATAAATATCTCTTCTAACTCTTTGAATCTATGTATGGTCCTGAGCTATTAAAAAGACTTCTCACTCCCAGTAAAGGCCTAGGTGTATAAAGAAGGATGGCAAACTATACTTCTGGTTTCTTTCTTTCTTTCTTTCTTTCTTTCTTTCTTTCTTTCTTTCTTTCTTTCTTTCTTTCTT
>WNWU01000043.1:3834512-3847847 GCA_012654045.1 Ptyas mucosa | reverse complement strand
CTTTCTTTCTTTCTTTCTTTCTTTCTTTCTTTCTTTCTTTCTTTCTTCTGCCCATCTCAATCAATGACACTGGCTGGCAGTAGCACATATGGCAGACACATTACATTTGTGTTACATCACTGCCTTGTCTTCGTGGTTTTGATTTCCTGCCTAATCAAGATTTTTTACATATGACTCAAAGGATAAGAGAGGTCAGCTGATTGGGCTGGTATAATATTCTATTTTAAAGTTACGCTGTCAAAAGGGGGAGCAGTGGCTTCACTCACCTAAAGTAATTTAGTGCTTTTAAAGCGATTATTTCTAGTTCAAAAGTTCCTGTAACCTTTCCTGCCAGCATGATTCAGCTTCCAATAGAGAACAATTCACGCTTGTACTACCAATTCATGAGAGTTTTGACAATTTCTAGCTGTCTATGGCCTGAATAAAGTCATTAGACGATATTTTATGAATCATAGTATGTGCTCATCAGAATGATGAGTAATACCAAATCACAATTGCAAAGATGTTGGTTACCTAAAGGATGGCCTTGAATATGCTGTAGTACAGAAGTTTGGAATAAAGCTGTCAGCTCTATTCAACAGCTAATTGAATGAATGAGAAGGACTTCTTCTTAAATTCAAGGTTTCCCACTACTGCAATTCACTTGCTTTTAAGGCAGCCTCAGCCTTCAGGGCTTCTTGTAGCCTTCAAAAACCTTAGATATGGCCACTCCAAGCCAGCCTTTCCTCAAAATGCCATAGTGTAATTTCTAATGCATCAGAAAGGAAGAAATGATATAAGGAATTAGTGCATTAATCTTGTTAATTCAACGTAAATATACTTTTTACATTTAATACTTTTTTTCAGGCTCCTATCTTGTCTTAATATATTTATATTTTTACAGCACTTTCAGTAAAGAAGTCAAGAATGCAGCATTTCTGAATATTGCTAATGTTGCTTCAAGAGAAGAAGCACCCATCTGGGAAGCATTGCCTGAAAGACAAATGCAAAATAGGCAGTGACGTGTTTTAGATTTCATATGTGAGAATGGTTTTTGGTTCATGTTGCAATCTCATAAAAAATAGATTTCAAGTAAAAATTTGGAACCTCTTCAAAGCCTTGGTGTAGCAACGCTCCTTCAATCCAGATGTTGGGTTCCACTTTTGTGCATGCACAGAGATTTTTTTCTGGCAGAGCCAAGTGACTGGCCAAACCTATCACCTTATTTTGATGGTCAAGCTTGTGGCACTAAGGAAAAATAACTTGATGCCTGAAGTGGAAAGCAGCAGGTCCACAAAGTCTGAAGTGAGACAAAACTGGCATTGACAGATACTTACCATCAAGGTCATATTAATCTAGTGTTGGAAGAAATATCCATCTGGTTCAGTTCCGAGTAGGGAGAAAAACACTAGAAACATGGAGACTGATTGGAGAGAAGGTTTAATGATGAAGCAGAACCACGTGGGTTCTAGGCAGCTGATCATATGGAATTGAGAGGGGGGTTATACCTTATTTTGGGCTTTGCACTTGAGCTTCCTGTTTCTGTGCAAGAACATGTATTCTATTGGCTGTTGTCAGATTCCCATGTGGCCATGTAGGGGTTATGAAAGGGACATAGCTGGCTCTATAGGCAAAGTACAAATCCTAGGACTTTGTCTGAGCTAACTTTGGTTGAAGTTTCTGCGGGTGATTGGGCACTTCCTATTGAGGCTGAGGGCTAATCGTACCTTTGTTCAGACCTTGCTGCAGGGAATTTCAAAAATACCCTGTCTTGAATGGATTTCTGCCTGCAGTATTTGCTTTGCCTATGAATAGAGCTATCCATCTCTTTATCTCTTAAGTGCTGACATCTGCTGAGGGCTATTAAGAACGTTGGGGGCTGTTTTCTGTCTCCAAGAGCATGTTTCTCAATTTCTCATCCAAGGAAATATAATATTCTGCCTTTTTTAAAAAAAATGATTTATATGCCGCCCTTCTCCGGAGACTCAGGGCGGCTTACAGTGCGTTAAGCAATAGCCTTCATACTTTTGTATATTTATACAAAGTCAGCTTATTGCCCCCACAAATTTGGTCCTCATTTTACCTACCTTAGAAAGGATGGAAGGCTGAGTCAACCTTGAGCCTGGTGAGATTCGAACTTACAGTGATTGCAGACAGCTGGTGTTAATCACAATGCTTTTAGTCTGCTGAGCCACAGGCCCTTTTTTAATATTTCTCAAAATATTTCATTCTTCTAGTAGAGGGGCGGTGCTAACTTTCTACACTAGAGAACAGGAAGATCGTAAACTATCTGACAAGAGAAATTGTATAAACCAGATTTAATTTAAATTATGTTTAAATAATGAAACCCTCTTCTTTTGACAATGCAGCCGGCATCATTCCAGGTTAGGCCTGGCTCCCCTGAAAATTGTCTATCCCAGTTTTCAACATACATTAAGTCTTCATTCTCCTTTTCTCCTTATAAACCCCGTGTTTATAACCTCAGTTGGTTTCATTCATGTGGTACTTAAATCAACATTCTTTAGCATTCTGAAGATCTCTGAAACAGGTCTGAATGATATAACAAGATTGTTAATATTACAATGAAAACACCCTGATTCCGTTGCTTTCAAAGCAAAAGTATTCAGGTGCACAGAGTGTAAGTAAATATTGTGCCACCTGTTACTTAAATGGCAAAGAGTATTTTGAGGGAACTGTGGTGCAGGATATGAAGATTAAAAAGATTAACAATTTTGGTATGTTTTCTCAAGAGGTGCCTCCATTTTGAATGATTTTGTAACTGAATTCATCCGATATTTCTTGGGATGGGTGCGTGTCAGAAAAAGCTACCTGGCTAGTGTGCATATACGTACATAATCTGAAGAGATGCAGAGTTTTAGATTTCCATGAAAGGAAAGAATGTAATGTAGCATTACTAAAATGCATTTATCTAAGCAAAATGTTCAAGATACAGAAGTCATGATAACTGCAAAAGATTTCATTTGGTTAGACCAGTGTTTCTAAAACTTTTTGCTGTGAGAAGTCCTTCCCACTTTTAAAAATTATGGAGAACCTCAAAAGTGCATTTGTTTGTCTGGGTTATATTTATTGACAGTCTTCATTAGCGACTTGTCCATTTAGTGACTGTTCACTGTTATGATGGTAGTGAAAAAATAGCTTTGCAACCAAGTCTTGCATTTACAACTTTTGCAGATGTGTAAAGCAAAGGAAAGCTGAAATAAAAACATAAAAATCATGATATTTCACTGAGTGACTGCTTCATTTAATTCATTGAGTTCATTGACGGAGTGGTTAGTTCCTATTGTGGAAATTAAAACAAGCATTACCTGTATTTACCATATTAAAATTTAAAATCGATGCATTTGCTGTAACTACCACTTCTCTTGATTGTTTGATGGGCTTTTAATACTGCATCGTTTTTCAGCATAGCCTAGGAAATAATTTTGATTGCAGACCCTTGAGAGGTCTTGGGGGTGCGTCCCAGGAGTTCTAGAAAACACTGCTTAGACTGAAATTCATGGGCCTTACAAGGAATTCAACATAAAGCAATTTGGGTATGGTGCAGATGAACAGAAAGAGGGCAGTTGAACAGAAACAGAAAAGGCAATTTATCTGTTGTCATTTTGCAGATAAAATTCATCCTCTCCCATTTCTTTTCTTTTTCATTCAAGACAGGAGGGTTAGAATTGATGCCTAGGATAGAAAATTGGCGTGCAGCATTTTCTAATTATTCTCCTTTCACTTAAATGTTCAGTTGACTTATTTGATTTAGATATGAAAATGGAAATAGAGTCATATATTTCTATAATCAGTGCAGCTTATGCCTCAATAAGATGTTTATGTTCAGATAAAGAGTGTCTGCAAAGTATGGTCAAGGTAGCAGCCACTCTGTTACTGAATCTGATAATATAAAAAAACCCAGAATCAATAAAAATAATTTTAAAATATGACGGCCACAATGGTGCAATCAATACTCCATCATACACACACAAAACGGCAGAGCTTCAATTTTCAAAAGCCGAGATGCTGATGGCCAATATCTTGATTTTGACTTTTTCAACCATAACCGTCAGTCTCTCCAGGTTGCAACATAGGTAATATTTTTTAAAGTTAGAAAACACGTCGTTTTTAAATTAACAGTAAACTACTACAAGAAACGAGCATCTGTGGAATCAAGCAAATCAGCATTAAGACCAAAACAGGTATAATTTGAACCACTCTATGACAGGTTACTATGCTTCACTGTTACTTTTACTGATTGAGCCAGCTGGCGTGTTTAAGGAAATGAGTTTCTTTCTATGACTTGTGTAATTTTTCTTTCATATATAATAACCCATTTTATAATGTAAATGGGAGATTTCACAGAAGTACCTTAAATTTCTTAGGCACATAATGCACATGATGGCACTATCAGACAAGATTTAAATAGATTTTGCATTTGAATGAGGTTGTTGTTAAAAAAATCTCTTTTTTGTTTAAAGCTCTACTTCTGTGACCATTTCTTTCCTATAAACAAACAAAATATCCTGTAGAAAAGCAAGTGACTCAATTGCAGTTGTCCCACAAAAAAAAATGCATTTAGAGCTCAACACATCTGGGCTATTCAGAAAGACAGTAAGTAACAAGTACCTTTTAAATGAAAGCTTAATGTTGTAGAAAAGGAAAATCTTTGAAACGATTGTGTAAATGCAAAAGGTGGTTTAATTATTACTTTTCTATGAAACAGAACAAACCCCATAAATGGTTAGGGAAATGAGACGGTGAAGTTTGTTAGGAGTGAAGCTTTCAGTTCTGTGTCAGCAGAAATTTAGTTCTTCAAGCTTCAGTACTTTCTATCTTTTCTGCATTTCATTTTGGAGTTGCCATTATATTGGCCACTTTTGAGACTACTGATATAAACACTAATGATAGGGGCATGTTAAAAGAGTAGTGTATTTAGACTTGAATTTCTAAGGAACTTCTGTATTGTTATTAACTGGTGATATCCCCACTATCTATATACTTAGTGGTCCATCACGTCTGCCTTTTGAACTTTTTTTAATTTACCGTATATACTCGAGTATAAGCCAACCCAAATATAAGCCAACCCCCCCCCCAATTTTACCCCCCAAAACTGGGAAAACTCATTGACTCGAGTATAAGCCGGGGGTGGGAAATGCAGCGGCTACTGGAAAATTTCAAAATAAAAAAAGACTGGTCAAAAGTGCAAGGACCTGTCAGAAATCACTTTTTTCAGCCCTCTGGGTAGTCCTTTTGTGCATATGGACTACTCAGAGGGCTGAAAAAGTAATTTTTGACTGGTCCTCGCACTTGTGACCAGTCCTCGAACTTACGACTGTCCTCCCATTTTACGTTTTTGCCCTATCTTGTCACCATGGTGAAGAGAAGCAGTTGTGAAATGAGTGACATGGTTTTAAGAATGCTGCACGGGCATAAATGTGAGGATGGTCATAAGTGTGAGGATCAGTCAGAAGTGTGAGGACCTGTCAGAAATGACTTTTTTCAGCCCTCTGAGTAGTCCCTATACACATATATCACATGACCAGCTAGCCACGCCCACCCAGTCACTGGCTTGATCTAATTTCAGGCAAGTTGAAGCCTCTATTAAGAGATACCAGGGCTGGGCAAATGTGGCCCTTTTACAACCTGTGGACTTCAACACCCAGAATTCCTGAGACAGCCAAGCTGGGAGAACCCACTAGCTAGCAGCCAATTACAATCAGCTCTCAACTCAAGCTCAGTGCACATGGGATTTCCCTAAACGTGAGGATTTCTTTGTTTCTTTCTCCCTTTAAGCCCCCCCAGCCCGTTTTTGCTTCCAGGGGGCTGCAGAGAGTCTTGCTAGGCACCCCCCTCATGCCCATAGCAAGCCTTGGGAGCCAGTTGCAGGGAAAAAGTCATTTTTTTCATGACCCGAATATAAGCCGAGGGGGCGTTTTTCAGCCTGAAAAACGGGCTGAAAAACTCGGCTTATATTCAAGTATATACGGTATGTATTTAATATTTTTATTCTTTTAATTTTTAAATTTATTTGTATTTTTTTTATTTTTTGTCAGATGACGGACATGTGTTTAACCCAAGCATTCTTAAACTCAGTTACTGATAATCCAAACCTATCTCTTAAATCAGGGTTTCCCAACCTTGGCAACTTGAAGACATGTGGACTTCAACATCTAGAATTTCCCAGCCAATCATAGGAGTTCAAGTTGCCATGGTTGGGAAACCCTGATTTAAGCAGTTCCGGTCATATAGGTAGTCCTTGACTTCATCATCATCATCATCATCATTTTAGCCATTGTCTAGCCACTGCAGGATGAAGGCCTCTTCTGCATGTTTCCAACTTATACAGTCCTGAACTTTCTTTTGCCAATTAGGTCTGCAATACTTACTGATATCGTCAATCCATCTTGTTTTAAGTCTCTTTCATGGACACTTTTTATGAAGTAGGATCCATTCTATGGCTGCCGTGGTCCACCTGACGTCAGTCCTTCTTGCTATGTGACCAGCACTTTTCCATTTCAATTCTTTTACTCTTGATGATAGGGTATGCTTTTGTTTGTTCTCTAAAGTCCTTGATTTACAATAATTTCTTTAGTGACTGTTAGAAGTTATAACAGCTCTGAAAAAAGTGACTTATGACAGTTACGATTTATGACACTACAACCGTTGCAGCATTCCCATGAACACATGATCAAAAGTCAGGTGCTTGGCAACTGGCTCAGGTTTATGACTGTTGTCCCAGGGTCATATACCTTTTATGATCTTCTGCAGTGGGGAAATACAATTTTTTTTACTACCGGTTCTGTGGGTGTGGCTTGGTGGGCATGGTGTGGCTTAGTGGGCGTGGCTTGGTGGGTGTGGCAATGGAAAGATACTGCAAAATCCCATTCCCACCCCACTCTGGGACCAGCCAGAGGTGGTATTTGCTGGTTCTCCGAACTACTCAAAATTTCTGCTACTGGTTCTCCAGAACCTGTCAGAACCTGCTGGATTTCACCCGTGATTTTCTGACAGTCAGAAGCTGTTTACTTTAAAATCAGTAGGGAAAGCCAGATTTACTTAACAACTGTTATTAACTTAACAACTGCAAGGATTCCCTTAACAACTGTGGCAAGAATGTTCTAAAACAGGTCAAAATTCACTTGACTGTCTCACTTAGCAATAGAAGTTTTGGGCTCCATTGTGGTTGTAAGTGGAGAAGTACCTGCATATTCATGCCAGCTTGATTCTAAGTCAATTTTAAAAATACTGTTCTTACTATAAGACTTCGGCAGCAATATGCAAGGTATTCCATCTGGACTTCAAGCAATCATGACCTGCTATTAGACCAAAACAGAATCAATCTTTTTCCTTCCTATATGAGGGCCATTCTGGAGACAGAGAGAGAAAAAGGGGTGTGTGTATATTTGTGTGTGAAATGGACTTTTCCCTTATTTAACATTGAATGAGGGGAAAACAAACGACGTCTTCTCTCCCCATTAATTTTCACTGTTGTTAAAACCCTCTGCTAAGGAGATTAGTGAGCATCCTGAAATTAAAAGCATACCATTTTTTAAAAAAAAATCATACGAAAATTAATTTATTTGCCAATGATGTGGTTCTAATTATTTCAAATTCTAAACAGTCCATTTCCCAATTAATGAATCTTGTTAAGAATGTTGGCAATTTGACAGACTTACACATTTTCATGAAATTTTTAAAAATGTGATATAATACAAAGAATTATAAACTAAAAAAAATGTACAGATATCAAACATAAAAGATAGACACAAAATACCTCCTTTAAGTCATACCTAACAATCTGAAGATATCATACTCTTTACATCATATGCAGTGGTGGGATTCAAATAATTTAACAACCGGTTCTCTGCCCTAATGATTTCTTCCAACAACCACTTCACCAAACTGCTCAGAAAGTTAACAACCGGTTCTCCCGAAGTGGTGCGAACTGGCTGAATCCCACCACTTATCATATGCCATTTATTAGAAATATTGCTTAATTTAGGGAAATCCTTAAAGAGCCTTGGATAGTACAGTGGTCTAAAGCCCTGTTATTAACATCAGCTGCCTGCAATTATTGCAGGTTCGAATCTCACCAAGGCTCAAGGTTGACTCAGCCTTCCATCCTTGCTAAAGTAGGTTAAATGAGGACCCAGATTATGGGGGCAATAAGCTGACTTTGTATAAATATACAAAAGTATGAAGGCTATTGCTTAGCGCATTGTAAGCCGCCCTGAGTCTCCGGAGAAGGGCGGCATATAAATCAAATAAAAAAAATAAAAAAAAAAAAAAAGATAGTCCTAGATTAATGGCCGCTCATTCAGTCATCATTCAAAGTCATAATGGTGATGCTTACAACTAGTCCTCAAAATTCTGGCCGTCCCAGCACCCCCACGGTCATGTGATTGCGATCTGGGTCCTTGACAGCCAGCTCCACTAAGGATGGTTGCAGCATCCCGTGGTCATGTTGATTGCCATTTGCAACCTTTCCTGCAGGCTTTCCACCAGCAAAGTCACTTGGGAAGCTGGAAGGAAAAAATCGCAAGTCACTTGGGTAAATTCCCCAATCCTGTAGCAGCCACACCTAGTCCCACTGTACTCGCACCTTGCTGGCCCCTCACACACTCTGCAGCACCCACCATGCGTGCATTAAGCCGACTCCTTGCACACCCTCCCAGCCGCTTACAGCCGCCGCCATCACTGGGAAAAGTTGGTATGACATCAGGAGATGGGTGGTATTACTTCCAACTCTTTGTCGTAGTCAGATAACTTATGATTGGTTGCCTCTTGAGATTTCTGTAGGGCTGGACCTGTTGGTCCCAGACACCTCAGGGATCTGAATAGCTTTCAGTAAGTCTTCTGGAACTTTCCTGACAATCCAGCAGCTAAATCCCTTGAAAGCCTGGTTTATTCTTGGTATCACAAGATGGCCCATAACCTTGATAAAATTGTGCTCAAGTGGCCCTTCTCTTTTGCCAATTCCAGAAGACTAATTCATTTACCAAAAGCTTGCAGAGAAAAAGCAATGGAAGCAACATCTAGAAAACCTGTGAAGTAAGTCAAGAAGTGAATCTGAGGACATTCAGGCCTATTTCCTGATAATAAGAAAAACCAGACACCATTGTTTCCTCTCTCTTGTTGTGTTAGCAAGTTGCATTCTGCACTCATGGGTTGGATGATTAGTTCCTAATTAAAAAAGAATCAACATCAGGAGCTTGTCTATCATTGCCATGATCACATTTCACTGACATAGTCCCCCAGATTTGCTTAAGTCTTGACTCCATCAGGGTAGAGTCCAGGATGATAATTAGAGGAATATCTTGCTTGCTTATTTGGGATTCCTTCAACCTGTGACCTCCGATGAAGTGGGTAGGTGCTCTCTAGGATGTTCTCTTCTACCAGTGGGCTGGATCTCTCCCCCTCTTGGATCCTTCAGGCAGCTAAGAGAAATTAATTTCCTGGACCAGGGACAATTGTTATTGCTTTGTTATCAGAAGAGATGCAACCAGATGGAAAGAAATTTAGAAATAACTTTGACGAGCGAATATATAAGTCCTTAAGGGAGAAATATGACAACTGAGTCATATTGAAAAAGTGGAAAGTGTGAGAAAGAAACCCAACCCTGGCTCAATTCTGTTTAATATAAAATGGGGGCAGAGAAAAATTGTGGCAAACTTTCAAAATTCTGTTAGTATGTCCCACAATGATAAAGTAGCTTTCTTTTGTTCGCTGTTTTCTAATCTGGTCTCTCTTGAAAGGCTGATATCAGAAGCCCGTAAGGTGCATCTCCTCCTTAAGCCTACTCTAGATCTGGAGGTAATGAACAACTATCACCTAGTCTCTAACCTATAAAGTTGCTCAGACAAGTCATCCAAGGTTTGGAACTTTATTTGCTAATACTATGCTTTTTTAGAAGGCATATAAGAATCAACATGATGGTCCAATACAAATTATAATTAAAAGATTGGGATTTAAAGGCACAGAACCTATTATTTACTCTTTTAAAAGAAATTAATTCTTGACCATGATTTCTAAAGTTAAACCAATTTCTAGATAAAATATTACTAACTGCATTCTTCAATGAACCCTAGAAAGCAGGGAGCCTGAGGCCAGAGATTTACCATATGTAAGGCTTATGAATATTTTTAGAAGTTTAAAATTGAGTTAATAAGTGAAAGTATTAAGGTACTGACATTAATTCATTTTGTTAATTGCTGATTGCCATTTTTAAATGAGGCAAATGAGAACAATATTAGAAAAACGAACCCTAGGCTTAATATCTCTCAAATTCAATAAATTTACAGTCATCAAGAAGTTCTGTAAATATGTGTGTGTGTGCGTGTGCGCACACATGCACGTGCACACATTCAAAAATCAGGTAGAGCAGAATAATCGCCATAAAAGTAATGATGTCAGATAACCCTAGTTCCGGCTCCTACTGGATAGCCATATTGTGTGGTCCTTTTAAGACTGCCCTGATTGGGCATCCATTTTATTTGACCCTTTATGCATTCCCCCATTAGACATTGTGTTGCCATTTTGTGCATTCTGTAGAGTGGCCATTCTGTATAGCTCTTTTTGCAGTTCCATGGCAGCCAGGTTTGAGAGGGAGAGGGCATTTTGTGTATGGGAGAGAACAACGAAGGAGATATGACTTCATATCTCTGCAAACCTGTTCCGCTATTCAAATGTATGTGCCCTCTCTTTTCTTAAAAAGAGCCATTGATCCAGGGAGAATGGCTGCCTACTAGGGCTCCAGATCTGGAATATAAAATTCACCATACAGTAGCAAAAGGTTGTGGATCTATTAATTTTTTAGCCATTGTCTAATGAACGTCAAGATTTTTTTAAATCCTGATCTGATAATCCTAGTTCCTGTCTTGAGAACTAGATGAAATATAAATCTTTATGTCATTGCTGAATATCCTCTTGATGGTCATGTTTTTCTATATTTAGTGAAAATCATTATTGAATCATAGACTGCTAAAGGAGCATTGTTCTCCCTCAGCAGGATAAATTTACCATCAAGGATGTGCAAATAATGTACTGAGTTGAGTTGAGTGAATTGATATGTCAATATGTCATTGCTGGCTCCAGCTTTGAAAGCAGTTCACTTTAAAAACCCTATTGTTTTGTTGAAATCTACAAATGAAGTGTTGGAAATTTTTTTGGGTGGCGGGTGGGAAACATCTAAAAAGGGTCACAGAAAATAGCCATCGTACAGAAAGGGAGATGCTGGAAATGACATCCTTTTGATAAAAGGTATGCTCTTTATTTCTCTTACATAAAATGTAACTACTGTGAATATTATCCTGCAGTAGTGACGGTTTGAAAAAGGCTTTTCCATTTTAAAAAATATTTATGTAATTGTTGTTAAGGTTGTGCATACAGCAATTTATGTTATCAATGCAAGATTTAGCTTGATAATTGAGCTATCTGAGCTGTAAGATAATAGCATACTTATTGTAAGTTCTTGCTCTCCTGCACTAGACAGATAATACCTTGCATTGTTGGCTGAAATATTACGTGCATGACGGCTGAGAGATTCTTCTTGACATAAACCTTTCTCAAATATACTTTCTGGATACACATATAGTAGACAGCCCTTACAGGTTATTAATGAAAATCCTTTATTCCGCACATCTATCTGACAATATAGAATGCAGCAATTCAAGTCAGCAACGTTAATTTATAAATACATTTGCTTTTGGTACTTTTTATTATTTATCATATGCAATTTAATATTGTTATGGCTCAACAGAAAAACTCTGAGTAGTTTGCATTAATTCTTCCAGTAAAAAATATTTTCTCTGAAAGAACTTGAAATACCAGGTTTAGTGAGCCTTTTCTGTGTTAATTTCTTAGGCAAATTTCCTGTAAGAGAAACTGAAAAATATCTCACCATCTTTTTAAGAAAACATGTCTCTTTATACAAATTGTGTGCTTTTTTAAATCATAGCCTCATGAGGCTACTCAGATGCAGTTTTCAATGTAGATGTAGTTGAATACCTTCATTAATGCAATCATGGCTTATTGACACAAGCAATGTTGCATATGAGTTACTGTTTACTAATACTAGGATTCAGACAATCTGTTTGAAATATGGAATTAGCAAAATTATTCTATTTTAATACAGTAATCCTTAATTTATGACCACAGCCAGGGCCAGAATTTCCATCATTAAGTGATGCGGTCATGTGACATTACGCTTTATGATCGCATCACTTAATGATGGCAATTCTGGCAGTTCCAGTTGCCATCGTAACTCCAGACCTGTGGGTCATCAATAGAGAAGCAGGGAATCCCAGGTAAGGAGAAAGGGCAGGCCAGGTATGCTTGATCAGCAGCAGAAGCAAATGAAGGTCAGCTAGGGTATCACATACATTCGAATACTATGAAGCACATCCTGAAAAACAAATGGCGTTGATCTTCTTAGATGCGCAGAAAGCATTTGACAACGTAAACTGGCAATTTATGGTACTATAATTAAAGGCAGTGGTGAAAACCAATTTTTTTTTACTACCGGTTCTGTGGGCATGGTTTGGTGGGCGTGGTGTGGCTTGGTGGACATGGCTTGGTGGGTGTGGCAGGGGAAGGATTCTGCAAAATCCCCATTCCCTCCCCACTCTTGGATATTGCAAAATCTCATTCCCACTCCACTCTGGGGCCAGCCAGAGGTGGTATTTGCTGGTTCTTCAAATTACTCAAAATTTACAGTACTGGTTCTCCGAACTGCTCAAAATTTCCGCTACCGGTTATCCAGAACCTGTCAGAACCTGCTGGATTTCATCCCTGATTAAAGATATCACAGACCGGGGAATGTGGGGGGACAAAAGGGCATAAATGAGGGGCTATGGCTGGGGGAATTGAAGTGCCCCTTCATTGTATGTGCAGGTAAGGTGTCAAGTGCCCAAATTTTGATGATGTGACCATGAGGGTGCTGCAGTGGCTATAACTTTGAGGACTGGTTTTAAGTCCCTTTGTTCAGTGCCTCCATAATTTCAAACAGTTGCTGAACAATTGGTCTTAAGTTGAGGACTACCTGTACTTGTTACTATGTCCAATTTGGAAAGATTTCATTGGAAGAGGAGTATCCAGGAAGAGGTACTCGTTGCTTAACATAAAAAATTATTTGAGGCTTATGTGCTTTTCTTCAATACTTTACATTGTATTATTTCTGAAATAGGATTTTAATAAATGTTTATTCTCTTCTGCATGATTACAAGCAATGCAGTCTTTCAAGTTATTAAGATGCATTTCCCGAACATAGGTTCTTTCTTTCCAAAGATTCAAAAACTCTTATCTACAATATCTATCTATCTATCTATCTATCTATCTATCTATCTATCTATCTAT
>WNWU01000043.1:3794455-3834502 GCA_012654045.1 Ptyas mucosa | reverse complement strand
ATCTATCTATCTATCTATCTATCTATCTATCTATCTATCTATCTATCGCTATCCATCCATCCATTGATCAATAGGCAGGCAGACAGAGACATAGATATATTCATATTCTCCTATTAGCAAGTTTATTAGAGCAAACAAAATATATGCAATAAGCATTTAAATGAACATTTAAATCTATAACAATTTAAATTAAAATGCAAGCTCAGTAATGAATTATTTGCCTTCATTGGACAAAATGATTTATGCCTCATATGCATATTCCCTAGTACATTAATTGTTAAAGATGCTTGGCTCACAGGACATTTCCTTGCAGCTTGATAACAAAGTAGTCTATTTAGACAGGTGAATATATAAATCATTGGGGTGTAGGGAGGGTGTTGGTCTAGGATGATGTCAGGAGCTGGGTTAAAATTCAAAAGTAAAGGTAAAGGTTTCCCCGCACATCTGTGCTAGTCATTTCCTGCTCTAGGGGCGTTGCTCATCTCCGTTTCTAAACTGAAGAGCCAGCACTGTCCGAAGACGTCTCTGTGATCATGTGGCCAGCATGACTAAATGCCAAAGGCGGACGAAGCGCTGTTACTTTCCCACCAAAGTGGTCCCTATTTTTCTACTTGCATTTTTTACATGCTTTCGAACTGCTAGGTGGACAGAAGCTGGGACAAGGAACAGGAGCTCACTCCATTATGCGGCACTAGGGATTCGAACCGCTGAACTGCCAAGCTTCTGATTGACAAGCTCAGTGTCTTAGCCACTGAGCTACTACGTCCCTTAAAATTCAAAAGTACTACCAGTTTATTTCATGCTACCTATACACAGGTATCTGATCTACTAGTGGTCAATGCCAATTCGTCCTAGATAAGAGTGAAAGGAATTCATGGGGGGCTTAAGTCTCTTGTGGGAGCTTAGCGACTCCAAACTCCAAACTGATGGGAATCATTCTGGGCAAACTTGGGCTCAGCCCTGGTCATTTACAGATGGAGTGGTATAGATCAAGTACAGATTCAGCCATGGAACTTCACTGTGTAACTTCAGGCAC
This sequence comes from Ptyas mucosa, assembly GCA_012654045.1. Classification (NCBI taxonomy): domain Eukaryota; kingdom Metazoa; phylum Chordata; class Lepidosauria; order Squamata; family Colubridae; genus Ptyas; species Ptyas mucosa. Next base: position 3,833,466 of record WNWU01000043.1, on the reverse strand, counting down.
TCATTATATCTCAGTTCAAATGGCTCTATGAAAAACATAGAGGAAGAAATACCATATATGGTAGTGAAGTTCATGAAAGACAGGAAGGATTCTCTGTCCAGAATTGGCCAAAGGAGAGGAGTCAATGAAATATGATTTATATTCAAGGGTGTTTCAGAGAGATATCAGCCTAGAGTTGCAGATCATGGACAACTCTTTAAGAATATAACTTGCTTTGTTTAATGGTCCATTAGAATGTCCTTGAGAGACAGAAGGAAGAGGAGGGAGAAAACAATTTAGGATAACATCAGATAAGAGACAGCTTAGCCCACAAAAGCAATGAGGGTGTGGAAAATGTCTCAGAAGGGACCTTCCCTAGTTTCTTGGATTGTAAAGACAAGGTGGGACAGATGTATTTTCAAACTTGTAAGATTTTTTTACTGTAACCTTACAATAAAGATAGCATTACTGCTCATAGTTGGTGCTTCCTGTATGGACTACCTCTAATGGCTGACATTTCAGTAGGGTTTGGAGCTCAGTTAAGGCCTTTAAATCTATCACTGGCCTGATTACTAGGCTCCAGTACTTCTGAAGAGCATGCCACAGTTTCTCAGTCCATCTCACCATCCGCATTGCCTGGGTTGCTGCTAAAAGAGGATGGAATCGGTGATATGAAAGGGATCAGATTATTGAGGAGAATACAGCTCAGGAGGTGCTATCTCCAAGAGTTCAAATTTGGAAGTATTTGATTCAGCAGAGGATATGTAACTAACACATAATGGACAGAAATTCAACATTTCTTTCATTTGCAATGCTGATCATCTTCCACCAACTATTTCTTCTTCTTTTGTACCCCAATCACAGATCTTAGCCAAAATAGATTAATGTTACAATCAAGGAAAGAGTTTTTATACAGTTTTGCAAGTTAATAGATTTTGCTAATTTCTGAATAGTAGCCACAAATATGGGAATGCGAAACTGACCAGCAACTGATAAAGGGAATGTGATCACATGGATAACTCAAGGGAAAAGAAACAAGGTGGGAAAATAAGAAGCTTATAAATCCAGTGAGAAGAAAAAGGGATCTGGGAAACAGATTTGAGGATTAAGTCAAGGAGTCCTGGTATTTTGATGTTCTGAGAAGGAGCATAATTGGATTAGAAGAACAGAAAAGTCCTAATGCATGCAGAGTTCAAAATGGATAGAGAAGAAGGCACCCACACATAGTCCTAACCTTGCTTCCCTCCAAACTTCATTCAGGTTGAAGGTCTGAACAGGACCTATACAGAAGTTGCTTGAAAACAAGTGCAATAGTATACCGTATATGATTCAGCATCTTGCTTTATCATAGAGAGAAGTATGATCATATGAAAGCAAATCTAATAGAGCTTATTTTGAGACTTTCTACAGTACGTGATCATTAAAAAAAGGCATGGGTAAGGTTGCAGGCATGGTCCTAATCTCTCTCCATTTTGAATGTTGCATCTCGGCAAAATAGAGATTTTTTTCACCCCTTTTTATGTTCTTACATAAATCAAGTAACTTTATTGACCCATTAATTCTATTATATCATTCATTGTAACTAATTCCATTATCCCATGCAGCCATATTTTCCCATAGTATTCAAGATTATTATTATTGGTTATCTGCTGTTTTATTTTAGCAGACTTTGCCACTGGTTTTATATATGTATATATACAGTCATATTGCACAATTTCTATGTAGCTATTTTATTAAATGACCGCATATAGAGAAGCTCTCAGTTTATTGCATGTAAAGTTTACTCATTAATGCATTTTCTTTCCTCGTGAATCAAGGCACAGCAAGGTGTTTTTATTAAGGGATCTTGTTTCAGTCTAGCAATATCATAACCTGATGATACAGTTTAATAGAAAACCCCACAGAGATTATGTTATGGTCTATTACAACACAGAATAATATTATATTTTACTTATTACCTATTATATCTTGGGTATTTTTATTGTTGTTCAATAGCATCCTATCAAGGGTTACTTTTAATACAACTACTAACAATTGAATATTCTCTTTTCAATAAATTTGATCTTAGTTATTCTTCCATTTTGTAATATTTTCTCTGTTATTAACTTATAACTTAAAAGTTTAGAATTCTACATCATAGCTGGCAGGTTCACATAACCAATAACTTGCACATATTAATAAAAAAGTGGAGCCTTCCAAAGTAAAACACTTGAGAAAAAGTGTACAAAACACTTGTTTGGTTATGGATATTTGAGATAAATTATTGTTGGAAGAAATATCCATCTGGTTCAGTTCCAAGCCAGGTTTAATGATGAACAGACCCACCAAGCACATGGTTCTGGTGCAGCTGACCACATGGAGTTGGGAGGTGGGGGGAGGTTATACCTTCTGTGAGCCTTTTACTTGAACTTCCTGTTCCTGTGCAACAACATATATTCTGTTGTAGGGGTTATGTAGGGGTCATAGCTGGCTCTGTAGGTTGTCTGAGTTAAGATTGGTTGAAATTTGGACTGCTGATGCAATGAATGAGCATTGGGCAATTCCTATTGTGGCTGACAGTTAATCCTACCTTTGTTGAATCTTGAGTGAGAGTATTTGCTTATTTTATTATTTCTTTCTTTCTTTCTTTCTTTCTTTCTTTATTTATTTATTTATTTATTTATTTATTTATTATATTTATATACTGCTCTACTCCCGGGGGACTCAGGGCGGTGTACAGTCAAATGATAAAATACATATAATACAAATATTTTAAAGAATTGATTAAAATACAACTAAATAATTTGGTCTTAAACCTAAAATTAAAACTCTAAATTTATGAGATTAAGATTTAAGAATTTAAGAGCAGTTTTAGAAGAGGTTAGTCCAGGCCAGCCTGCTGAAATAGAAACATCTTGAGGGCACGGCGGAAAGCGCGAAGATCCGGGATTGTCCGTATCTCCGGGGGGAGCTTGTTCCACATGGTGGGTGCCCCCACAGAGAAGGCTCTCCCCCTGGGGGCCGTCAGTCGACACTGTTTGACCAACGGCACCCTGAGACGCCCCTCTCTATGGGAGCGTACTGGTTGGTGAGAGGGTACTGGTGGCAGAAGGCGGTCTCGAAGATATGAATAGAGTGAATAGAGCTATCTATCTCTTTATCTCTTAAGTGCTGACATCTGCTGTGGGCTATTAAGGAAGGTGGAGACTGCTTTCCAAGAACATGTTTCTCCATTTCTCCCTTTAGGGAAATATAATATTCTGCCTTTTTAATATTTCCTAAAATATTTCATTCTTCTAGGAGACAGTTGGGTGCTAACTTTCTACATTATAATATTTGGATACCATTTTTTAAGAAGGAATTAGTAAAAACAAACTTAAGGAATGCTTGCTGGAAGGAATATCTCACACATCCAAATCTAATATGGTAAATGTAGTATTGTATGCCAATTTTCTCTCAAGTATTTCTTTTTTGGAATATTTACTGGGAATTTGAATATTATCCTGAAGTGCAGTACAAATGGAAGGAAATAATTAAGAGGCAATCATTAACTGAGAAATCTTAGTAATTGGGAATCCAGATATTTTGAATTTATGCATGGGCAAGCTAATAGCTGAATAAAATGTGGAGCATTAGAGCATAATTTCAAAGATCTAACCAATAAGGTAAAATTATATGACTCGTTCTCAGGAAAAATTTTGAGAGTAAGCCAGTATAACTATTTCTTTTTTTTCCTTTCGATCCAATATGCATAATAGGAAGTACACGGAGGCCACACAATTGAAAGTACCCATCTTCAGAAGTGGGTTTCAGCAGGTTCTGACCAGTTCTGGAGAACCAATTGTGGAAATTTTGAGTAGTTTGGAGAACCGATAGTAAAAATTCTGATTGGCCCTGCCCCCATCTATTCTCTGCCTCCCAAGTCCCAGCTGATCAGGAGGAAATGGGGATTTTGCAGTATCCTTCCCCTGCCATGCCCACCAAGCCACGCCCACCAAGCAATGCCACGCCCACCAAGCCACACCCACAGAACCGGTAGTAAAAAAATTTGAAACCCACCAGTGCCTATCTCCATTTCTGTAAAAGAAGCATGGATGGTCCCAAGAACGTAGTTAGATTGAACATAACTGCTAAATCCAGTTCACATCTAACCTTTTTTTTAAGGAGAAAAAAAGCTAAAAAGAGAAATGAAGAGTCAAATTGCACATAGTTTTTCTGCTTCATTTGCTCTGAAATTCACTTTAATAGCCTTGACTGATTGGATTTTCCTTTCCTGATTTCTCCCTAGTATTAAATAAAGAGATATTTACTTCATACTGCTGCCTGCCATTTTCTGCTGTATGGGACGCTCTAACAAGTTTCAGGATAACTGAAGGCGCAGTGGTGGGATTCAAATTTTTTTACTACTGGTTCTGTGGGCGTGGCTTGGTAGGCATGGCATGGCATGGCTTGGTGGGCGTGGCATGGCTTGGTGGGCGTGGCATGGCTTGGTGGGCATGGCAGGGGAAGGATACTGTAAAATCTCCATTCCCTCCTCACTCCAGGGGAAGGTTACTGCAAAATCCCCATTTCCTCCCGATCAGCTGGGACTCGGGAGACAGAGAATAGATGGGGGCAGGGCCAGTCAGAGGTGGTTCTCTGAACTACTCAAAATTCCCGCTACCGGTTCTCCAGAACTGGTCAGAACCTGCTGAATACCACCTCTGTGAAGGTGCCCTCTTTTCTGCAAAGGTAGATAGGGAAAGTCTTCTGGCCTTACAATGAAAACAGGATTGAAGGGACTGTTGATTTAGCAGACTGAAAACCTGGAAACAATATACAGGTGCTCCTTGACTTAAAAAAATTCATTTAGTGACCGTTCAAAGTTACAACAGCACTTGTAGTGACTTATGATCATAGAGCCGTGGTACTGCAGTGGTTAGAATGCAGCACTGCAGGCTACTTTTGCTGACTGCCGGCTGCCTGCAGTTCGGCAGTTCGATTTTGACCGGCTCAAGATTGACTCAGTCTTCCATCCTTCCGAGGTCGGTAAAATGAGGACCCAGATTGTTGGGGGCAAGAGGCTGAACCGCTTAGAGAGGGCTGTAAAGCACTCTAAAGCGATATATAAGTCAAAATACTTTTGCAATTTTTCACACTGATGACCGTTGCAGCAGTTTCATGGTCATGTGATTTACATTCGGATGCTTAGCAACTGGTTCATATTTATGACAGTTGCAGTGTCTCAGAGTCACGTGATCCCCTTTTGCGACCTTCTGACAAGCAAAATCGGTGGGGAAGCCAGATTCACTTAACAACCATGTTACTAATTTAACAACTGCAGCAACTCACTTAACAAACATGGCAAGAACAGTCGTAAATTGGGGCAAAGCTCACTTAACAAATTTTCACTTAGCAACATAAATTCTGGGCTCAAATCAAGGACTACCTGTATTTGATTGAAGAGATCCCATTTTAGATTCAGTAACATTCCAAGGTGGATTATACAGTATAGAAATGGTGCATATTTTTTAGAAAGATTTTCCCTTCTATTTTATATATTCAATGTTATTTATCCCCACCATTCAGTGTATATAGTAGAGATTTTTTTTTTAAGCTCCATTACATTTTTCTTTTAATCAGAGAGCCAGCGGTCATATAAACTTTACCCTGTCTAATAACTTGTGTTATCCCCACTGGATTTTACTGATTGGGCCAAAGTAATTGAAAATCTGCTGAAACAGCTATGGATCTAATGGAACACAAGAGCAGTAGTATTTCTCACCCCCGAGGGAACGTTTCCAAATCAGCATTTCTGTTCAGGCTCTGTTTTGTTGGCTGGGGAAAACAGTCTATATTACATTCTCTGGCAAACTATCTAAAATGTTCATAGAAGTAGATAGTGTATTAAGGTTGTCAGAATTAATTCTTGTTGTTTACCTCTGAGCACTGTCAACAGGAAGAAATGTTTGGGTAAATGTCAAGGCTCCAGATTTCCATCGGTTCCTTCAGCATCCCGTCACTGTTCCCAGTGGCAAGAACATTTCCATAGTTATAATGTGGGGTGATCGGAGAGGCTACTTACAGACTATGAAGACATAATGAAATGGGGACAGGACGAAATTGCTTGAATAGAAATGCTAAAGATTCTGAAAATTCTGAGAAAAAAAATAAGCAGTATTATCATTTATTTCCTCTTAAATCCATATCATATTCAGAGGAAAGTAAAAAAGAAATATCTGCCAATCCAGTATTCATTTTAAAATCAAGAATATATTTGATTTGCATCAGAATGTAAAATAAGGTGGATTGCCTAATTTCCAAAAAGATGAAAGACCCATGTGCTGACTCTGACAAAGGACTTGATTTCTTAAAGTAGGGACATTCTATTGGTTATTGCTATTGATCTTCTTTTCATTCCTTGTTATTTTTGTTCTGCCTTTCATTAGACTAAACCAATCCCTTGCTTCCTCTGGCTGTGAACCCACACATTACTGAACAAAATGTACTGTAAATGCTTTTTTGTATACTCTTGAATTTTTTGCAGAAGAAATCAGAGTGGTCTGCTCTCCAGGAGGGAAAAAATAAATTATAAAATGTACAAATATAATTACAAATAATTAAGCCTACAAAAACTGCAGCATAAAAGAGCAAAACGTTAATTATGCTAACATATCTAGAACAACAGATCAAAGAACAATAGGAAATAATAATAATAAAATTCTAAAGGTCCAGAGGACTTTAGCTTCTTCGCTTTCTGTTTGTCAATTTTGTGGTCTCGCCAGTTCTTGCATCCAGGAAGATAGAATTTCTTGCAAATAATCCAGTGCTCCATTGTTACTACTTTCTCATGCCGTTGCTTGTAGTCAATCTGTGTGTTCATCTTGCAGCAGCTAACTAGGTGACTGACTGTTTCTCAAGTTTCTTTGCAGAGTTGGCATCTGTTGCCTATTGCTATCTTCTCAATTCTGCTTTTGTATGCATTTGTTCTTAAGGTTTGGTCTTTTTAAGCCAGAATTAGCTGCTCGTTTTTTTTTCTTCAACTTTCCTGCTCTTAGCCATTGCCAGGTCTTGTTATCTGTTTGGCCTGATGGGTAATACTTTGCCTTGCTTCTTCTTCATTTGGTCTTTCTTGTATGCCAGTTTGGTCTCTCCACTTAGAGGCAGTCCTTGATTTATGACTGGCCACTTAGTGACTGTTTAAAGCTACGATGGACCTCTCCAGGGCTACAACCTGGATTCATAGATGGTCGGGCTCCCTCTGTGGTCACCTGATTATATTTTTTGCACTCAGGAACAGCCCTGCATTACATTGTTTACAGTGTTCTATGGTCACATTAACTTGATTTATGTTTTTGCCAGAAATTGATATTTACTTCCAGTTTCTGGCAAAACGACCATTGCGGACAATGGATTTTCTTTTCTTTTTTTTTTTTGCATAAATTATTTTTTATTTTATAAACAAACATACAATACATACTCAATTCTTCAGTGTATCATCTAGGTACATCTTTTGTGACTTCTTCTTCTTACTCCTCCGATCTTCTTAATATTTTCCATTCATTTGTTATAACATTTTCCCCACATTATTCATTTATTTATAAATTCTCCCCATATTTCTAGCTTACTATTAATACATTTATCTATCTTCACTCTCCGCTTTCTTCTTCCATTGCTTCATTGCAACATTACCGTGTATATATATATATATATATATATATATATATATATATATATATATATCTTCTCTAACCAATGGTAAAATTGTCCCCATATCTTAAAATATTCTGATTCCTCTCTTTCTTTAATTATCAAAGTCAATCTATTCATTTCTGCACAATCTAATATTTTTTTTAATTACTTCCCCCTCTGAAGCTTTCCATCTTTGTGCAAATACTATCCTCGCTGCAGTTATTACATGTATAATCAAGTATATATTTTCTTTACTGATTTTCTCTGGTAGAATATCCAATAGGAACAACTCAGGTTTTAATTCTATATGTTGTTGTAGCATTTCTTCTAACCATGTTTTAATTCTAGTCTAATAATTTCTTGCTTCTGGACATGTCCACCACATATGATAATACGATCCTGGTATCTGATGACATTTCCAACATTTAGCTGATTTATCTTTAAACATTTTTGCCAATTTTTCAGGTGGCATATGCCACCTATAAAACATTTTATATTGGTTCTCTTTATATGTTGTGGACATTGTTAATTTGTAATTCCTTTCCCATAGCTGCTGCCATTTATCTAGCTCAATTGAATATCCAAAATTTTTCGCCCAGGCTATCATTGTTTCTTTTACCTGTTCTTCTTCTAGTTCAATACTAAGTAAGTAATTATATATTTTTTAATTATTTTATCATCTGTTCCTGTGAGTATCCTATCCAGATCTGTCATTTCTAAATAAAAACCATATAATTTTTCATTTCTTGTTTGTATTTGCATATGTGTATACCAATCCATCTCAATCCCTTGTTCTTCTATTTTTTGTTTCCCTTTCAATTCCCCCTTATCTGTTAATATATCCTTATATCTAAAAATATTTCTAAGATTAATAATATTTGGGTGTATTAGCGCTTCCATTGCTGATAACCATATTGGTATTTTCAAATAATATTTATCTCTAACTTTCTCCCACACCAATAACAATGCATTTCTTACATAGTGTCTCTGAAAGTACCTATGCATCTTGCTTCTGCCATACCATAAGAATGCATGCCATCCCAATCGTAGATCATGTCCTTCCAAGGTTAATAGCCTTGTATTTCTTAGTTAGTCGTAGTCTTCCAAGGTTAATAGCCTTGTATTTCTTAGCCTCCAATGGATTTTCTTAATGACTGTCACAAAAAAAAAAGGTTTTAAAATTGGGAGTGGTGACTTGCCTAAAAACCACCATGACTTACAACTGTAATTCTGGGCTCAATTACAGTTATAACTTGAGGACTTACTAATAATTCTGGAATGGAGTGGGAAAGCAGGTCCAAGACCTGCAGGAATCTTGAAGGGTAAAAAACAGAGCATGGGGTGTCTCATAGGAGGGAGGCGTTGGGAAGCCTGGACAGGTGGGCCTGAGCTTGCACTAGGTCTCCCAGGGCCTCCCACACTCCTGAGCTCCACTTAACAACATGGATAGAGTCATTAAGCAAAGTACTTAATGACAGCATAAGAGGGAGCCGGGTAGGAGGTCATTAAAGCAGTCGTTTGGGCACCTTGTTTAATGTTACAACTTGTGATCATAATGGGCAGACTCCATTATGGTTATTAATTGAGGATTACCTGTACTCAATACATCTTCATGGTATACTAGCTTCAGTGCATCTTCACTCTTCTTCAGGTATTCTTCTGATGCCCTTTTTTCTTCTTAAACACTCTAGCGTACTTTCAACATTCCACACCCACCAATTTTTATTACTAAGTAGAATCTGTCAACATTGTTGCACAAATGAAGGGCATGGTTCATTGTAATGATTTTTGTGGTCTTCTTATCAGAGGCTTTTAGTTCTGCTTGAGTCCAGTCCACTATTCCAGCTGTGCATTTAATAACAGGGATTGCCAGGTGTTAATTGCTTGATGATATTTCCTCCCCTGACTTTAAGATTTTCTTCACTGTCCTGATGTATTTGCTTATAACCTTCTTCTTGACTTTGGTGTGCTTGATGTTGTCAGCTCGAAGGAGGCCCAGTTTCATCTTGATTCTTGATCTTATTTCCAGAGGGCATCTTGATTCCTTCAGTTTTCACTATTTTTCTTCTGTTGATGGTGTGAGTGGCACATTTGTCTAGTCCAAATTCCATTGTAATATCTTGTCTCTATATACAATGTTCAGTTGCTCTATTTCAGATGGTGTTTTTTTCATGCAGTTTTAGATCTTCCATGGAGCACATAATATTCCAGATTTAATAATTGTCAATAAGACAGATAAAAATTCTAGATAGTGGATGTCACAGTACTTAGAGGAAGCAAAAGGGAAGAGAAAGAACAGAGAAAAGCACAAAATACAAAGTCCTGCAGATAGGAGTTTGGTTATTACCACTGATGCCATACCAAAGAGCCTTGCAAAGGACTTACAAAATCAGCATATTAACAAAATTTCCATCTGTCAATTACAAATGGCCACATTGCTTGGATGCGCTCATGTATTACCCTGTTTTTCCCAAAATAAGACATCCCCTGATAATAAGCCCAATTGGGCTTTTGAGCGCATGTCAGTGAGGCCAAGCGCATATTCCAGGGTTCAAAGAAATATAAGACAGGATCTTATTTTTGGGAAAACACGGTATACCAATACATTATGATGTCCTAGGTTCTTGAGAAGAACTCACATACGAAGGCCAACAACAACTAGAGAACTGGCAGCTGCGATTTCACATTGTTGTGTATATAATAATAACACTATTAATGAGATATAAAACATAGAAAAATAATGAAGCAATTTTTAGCCCACCAATCTGTAAAGCCAATTCTTAAATGGTGTCAGAAATATTCAGTGATATGAAGCTATGGGAAGGCATTATTTCTATTACAAGGAGGTGAAAAAGACTTAATGACATGTGTTGACATTAGGTTTTCTAATCTTAGCAAAATGTAAAATAATAGCTTCCCCGAGGAATTAAAAAGGGGACATTTTGCTAATTATAGGCACAGCTGGAAGATGGGCCAGAGCAGCATTGCCATGCATATAGGTCAAGTACCAACCAAATTAGGAGGTTTGAGCTGGACATCAGCCATGCTGGGAGGCTTGGCAGTCAAAGGAGCAGGCCATGGAGGCTGCTGGAGGACATGCTGGAAGACTATCCATGCCTTTGAGCCTGATGCATTTGCCAAATCTGTGAGCCTGTACTAGCCACAATAAGACGTTTGGAGGTTGGAGGAGTGGGCCAGAGAGCAGGCCAGCTGTAACCCTGGCCATGGGTGGTGTGTTGGCCACTTCTGTAGACTTAGTGTAGCTCACTCATTGTGCCTGTGGGCCTTGCGCTGGTTGAAGAAATGAACCAGAGGACTGGCCACCTTTATAGCTCTGGCCACAATGGTGTTTGATATGACTATAACCCAGGGGTGAAATTCAGCAGGTTCTGACAGGTTCTGGAGAACCGGTAGCAGAAATTTTGAGTAGTTTGGAGAACTGGCAAATACCACCTCTGGCTGGCCCCAGTGTGTGGTGGGAATAGAGATTTTGCAGTATCCTTCCTTTGGAGTGGGGTAGAATAGAGATTTTGCAGTGTCCTTCCCCTGCCACGCCCACCAAGCCACGCCCACAGAACCAGTAGTAAAGAAATTTGAATTTCACCACTGCTGTAACCTCTTTTGCTGTCGGCCTCTATCCTCACAGACTGTATAAACTCTATTTGACTTTTTATCAGAAGAGACCAACCAGTACTCTAGAGCTTTGGGATACTGGTGTTGGCTAGGCTGTTGGGTGAGGGGGATAAAAATAGAATGGTAGTATCCTATGAACCCTTCCCCCCATAGTGTCCATTTTTAGCTGTAAAGGGATAAAAGGATCAATCAGCCTAATTCCACCTGCTAGGTCAGGACCTCTGACTGTGTGACTCCCCCCATCTCTGGATGAGACCAAGAGGTTGGGTAAGAGTGAATGGGAAGGTAACCCTTACCAGCTGGTAAGAGCAACAGGGAGAAGACTCCTGTAAGTATGAGGGTTTGTGTTTGTTATATGTTTCTGTTTACGTGTGTGTGGGTTGAGTTGGGGAGGTGGTCACTGGGTACCCTGATAGCACTGAGAGTCTATGAAGCTAAATTGCTTGCTTCAGGATGCCCAGATTCTCTCTCCACCCACCCCCACCCCCGATGACTAGAATCAAACACTATCCGAGGTGCCCAACCTTGAGAATTGGGGGGCGGGGGAGGTGGATTGGAGAATAATATGGCGTTGGAGGGATATGGGCCAGCCAAAGTGTTACAGTGATAACAAGTATGAGAAGATGTAGCGGGAGACTAGGAGTGCGCCATTCTTTGGGATGACAAAACCGATGTCTCATACCGGTTTCATGTTCCAACTCCTTGGTCCCAATCCCTGGATCCAATCAGCAGGCAGTCAGCGGTTCTGGTTTTCAGCTGCTGTTCTAAATGCTAGAGCAATCTATAATAAGACCTCCCTCATCTGAGATTTAATCACTGAAGAGAGACCTAACCTGGCTGGGCCTGGAAGATGGGGTGGCCCTTTCAGAAATAGGACCAGTTGGGTTTTGGGTATGGAACCAGCCAAGACTTCATGGCAAGAGTAGAAGTGTGAGCAGTCATCATTTGGGAATCCCTTGTGGCCTTCAGAGGCACTGTATCATACATCACCGGGTGTGAGACCCTGTTCATTAAGTTGAGTTCTAGGGACCAGTTGGGATTGTTGCTGTTGCACCCAGCCTCTCTTCTGCATAGCAACTTCCTTGCCTGAGTTCCTTGGTTCCATTTCTGAGTTGGCAGTAAGAGTTTCCTAGACTTGCGGTCTTGAAGACTTCAATCTGCCTTCTCTGGAGGTGAGTTCTGAGATGGCTCAGGACTGGTAGAAGTGATGATTTTACCAGAAGGTCTCTATCACTTCAACGGTACGATCTGGCTATGCATAATAAGTAGGGAAAGAAATTGGCATTTGCTCATATTTTTATCCTCATTTATAGTGACCAATGTTGGCTTCAGGCCTCTAGTTTTTGATAATAAACCATCTGAACAATATGTTATAATCTTTCAAATAGTTGTTTGCAATAATGCCAAAATGGATACATACATTGTTCTGTGTTTTTGAAAGTTTATATTTGAATGTGACATTTAGCCTAAATTTCTTCTTGCCTCCATCTGCTAGAAGGCAAATGAAAACCCTTAGGCGCTCCCAAAGCCACCTCTGGGATACAGTGGTAAATGTCTTGCTGTCTCCATTTAAAACAATGAAGTGGTATCTGCCACTTTGCGAAAATACATGTCTATCGTTGATGAATCTAAGGATTATCGTTGAGTCCAAGTAACCCAGAGGCAATCCATCTAAAATGTCACATGTGAATAAAAGCATCTTGTTGTGTAAAATGATTGCTTCTTTCTTTTTTTATAAATAATGTTCTGGTAGCTCTAAGGTATCTGGTAGCTTCTAGGATTGCCTTTTTTTTTTTAAAGGTGCATCTTTCACTGAAATATGCATCCAAAGCGAGACAGCCAACTAAAATCAAATAAAGAAGAATAACACATTCAGAAGGCCTCCAAAGGTGGGGTTCCAATTTCAGGATTTAGAATGGACAAAGTCAAAGATAGTCTTGTATCCAAAGGGATACTGAAAATTAAAAGGACAAGGCTTCTCATGTGAATATTATATAACTGAGTTGGTGGAGTGTGTGTTTTGTATGCAAAGTTCCAAGGCTGATCTCCTAGGGAGGCTGAGCAAAATTCACATTTGAAGTAACGAATGAGATAGAGAACAATTCAAGCCCCTTTAAAGGCAATTATATGCTCCATTTCTTTTTCTTTCTCTCCCTCTTTGATAAGAATTAAAATTACAACATGCTCAGTACGGATTAAGCTAAAGCAGTTATGCAAATACAACCAAGTTGGCAGATTCAAACATTCAAATATTTAAAATGCTTGGTTGTATTTAACAGTTTGCAAAGCAATAAGAACAATGTTCGGCGCATTACTTATGAAAATGAGGGTCTTCAACTTGCAGTGGTTCCAGCTCCTAACGACTGGAGCAGCATGAAAAGATAGACCCATGTCTATGGATTCCTGCATTGGGCAGGGGGTTGGAGTAGAAGTCCTCCAATATCCCTTCCAGCCCTATGATTCTAAAAACCAGAGTTAAATTTCCACACTTCTCCACTCTGACACAGTGATTCTTTCCTTGCCACAGTTTGGCCATTGTGGTTTCCTCTGGGCATTAGCCAAAGACGGCCATTTGAAGATGAAGATCCCCTTCCCACCAAGAGTGGGTTCTATTAACCTTTACTACCGGTTCGCAACAGGGCCGTGCGCATGCGCAGAAGCGTTCTGATAACATCGGGGTCAATGGGCGGAGCCTTCCGCCGGTTTTACTACCAGTTCTATAGAACTGGTGCGAACTGGGGGCAACCCACCACTGCTTCCCACTAAGAGTCACTGCTCACCTAAGTGGAAAATTAATGGCAGATAAAGACATTCAAATGCTTAGATTTTCTCTTCTAGTCTTGTGCCTCCTAGACACATCAAATTGTGCGGTCACAGTCTGACTTCTAAAGGCTATAGATGCAAAATACTAATAAGTTGCCACTTGCAATGGAAATATTTAACTGCAACCATGCTATTTATTGCAAACATTTGAAGTTTTATTTCTTTGATACTCAGCTTACTCTGAATGTCACACCTAGAAGCTATCCAGTCAAACTTTACTAGAACTCTATTATGAGCCTAGTCTTTGGTGTACATTCTTCAGATATCCTTCTACACAACAACCTGAATGCAAATATGTCATCTAAAATATTAGCCAAGACAATCTTTTTGAGGTGAATCACTGGCTCAGCTAACTTTTGATGATATATGCAGCATTTCACTCTGTTTTAATATTGTTTAGTCTCAGCAGCTACTCATGAATTTAAATAGAGAGTCCTTGATCTAGATATATTAAGTGATAGATCTAAAATTGTGATGGTAGAAAATACACATAATTCAGAGCGAAATGTTGGGTTGTACCAGTTTTCTGATCTTGGTTTTCATTTGCAGATAATGCAAATGCTGAGATAGTCTCTTCAGTGCTTTGATCTTGGAGAAATGAGAGGTTTCTTGTTTGTTGTGAAATATATCACTGCCTGTCCTGCCAGCCTCTCCTAACTGTGATTAGATGGGCTGTGTTTATGGATGCTGTTGTTTTCTATATGATTGACAGGTCATTATCTGGTTCTTGTTAAAAACAATGCAGTGCCATCTTCTGTTTATGTTGTTAATCATTGTGTGATAAAGAGGGTGGAATGTAAAAGTTTAAATTTTTAAATGTAGATTTTCTTAGTTAAGAATTTGATTTATTTTTTTCTTATTTACCTGTATCAGTAGAAAATTGCATAGAACTAAGAAAATTGATGAGATTCACAGCGCCCTTTGATGCTGTAATTCAGTTTAAACTGACTGTGAGGAATGACTCAGAGGGCAGAGAACAAGATGTGGACTTGAATTTCAAGGCCTAGACTTGCATTTTATCAAAATATTAAGAGGTCTGTGTGACGGGAAGCCTTGTGATCAAGAAATGTTTCAGATCTCAATTGCTTCGGTTTAGACCAGGAATGTCCAATCTTGACAACTTTAAGACCTGTGGACTTCAACTCCCAGAATTCCTCAGTTATCTTAGACTATAATGAATCACAATTTTTCCATGAGAGTGGGCAGGGAGGATGCACAGGACTTCCTAGAAGCTTGACCCACTGATAAATTAGCAATCAACAAATATATAGACTAAGAACCTGTCTATGCACTATTCAAAAACAAATATCAAACAGAGAAGCAAATAGTGCAGATCACTGCAATTTCCACCATTATGTTTGCAGTGGGGGAGGCTGCCTGCTGTTTTTTCTCCAGTCATAACAACGAATCAATTCATAGAAAATAATATTAAGTTTACAGCAGCATTCTTCTTGGACTTCCTAGAGAGCTAGAAAAGCCCATTGTGAAGAAATAAATTGTTTCAGGGAATAGGATATAGCCTCAGGGATGAGACAAGTGTGCATATTCTTCCCACAGGGTCTTCATTCGCAACAGTTGTCTTGTGGAGACAACTTCCCATTAGACTGCTTTTCAAATTAAAAAAAAAGAACCTTCAATGAATTCTCACCCTTTGGTATTCTGGCAGTCATCACCCTGCCCTTGCCTCCACTTAAAGTTCATAGCCTCTCTATTGTGACTGTTTTTGCTTTTTCTGAAGTATTGGGAAGGTGTGGCAATTTTAGGTATCAGTGGTTTTCTGCTAGACACATGATCAACCTTGTCAACAGTTTTCTATTGCTATATCCATGATGTCTTTACATGCTTCAAAATCTTATTTTAAATTCCCCCATAAACATTACCCTGAATTTTCTAGTTTAGATTCTTGGCTTTTTTTAAAGTCAAAATGTATTGCAATGGATTTCAGTGCTATAAAACTACTGGTACTTGTTTATATTTTTCCTGTCTTTTATATGAAAATCCCATTATATTGTTTGGCATTTCACATAATTACTTCTGAGATACCACTTTATATTTAGTTCTACCCCTCAAGCTATAGCTGTTAGACCTTGTGATTCTAGTAAAAATTAATCACATCGGTTCAAGGTTGCCATTGTCTAATCTGAACTCAATACTTCACACTTTTTTTTTGTTTTAGTTCACAGAACTATGTGCAACTAATGAATTGCAATTCCAATATAATATTTGAAATGGAACCATGGGGTCCTAATTGTTTCTGAAAAAATTGTAAAATGGAAGGTTATCCAATGGTACCGTTATTCTCGGAAAACATGAGATATGTTCACTGTGTAATAATTCAGCAGAAGCAGAACTAGTAGTGTAATCTCAGCCAAAAAACAATGTTTCTCAGATGATAATGCACATAACCCTAGTGAGTCTTTGTGGGATACAGTTTTTTCATAACAAACATTACAAATTAACTGTCCAACATTCCACGTATCAAAGTAAAAGCATGACCTGTCAATCTGGTGGCCTCCAGTTCTTTTGTCCCAAAGGTGCTTTTTCAAAAGGCAACTGGACTTTGTTTTTCCTTGAAGATGTTTTGTTCTCATCTAGGAAGCTTCTTCAGTTCTGACCATTTCCTTCTCTGCATTGTGAAATTTGTGTTCACTTAGAAGAACCAAAATATATATATATAGCAGTGGAGGGAGAAGTTGAGGGGGAAAAATTTCCTCTCCTCTCGTTTATCGTCAACAGGATAGGTCTCATCAAGTAGATGGGAAGAGAAAATGGACGAGTAGGACATTTCACTCACCTGGACGAGTAGGACATTTCACTTGTCATCCAAGAAGCTTCTTCAGCTGTGACCAGTCAGAATTGAAGAAGCTTCTGGGATGAGAAGCTAAACGTCTTCAAGGAAAAACAAAGTCCAGTTGTCTTTTGAAAAAGCACCTTTGGGACAACCATGACCTGGATGACTGAGAATCTCCATAGACTCCTAGTTCTTCTACATTCTGATTCATTTGAGCTTAGCAGGAAAAGTGCTGCTGCATGAGTTCCATAGTATTGCTAACCAAGGATATATTATTTTCCCATGCTTCCTCTGGGGAGCCCCTTCCTTGATTTTCTTGCCTTTCAGTTTACCACCTACTTGTCCAGCTGAGTCATTTCCCCTTCTCATCTACTTGATGAGGCCTATCCTGTTGGCAATAAACGAGAGGAGAGGAAAGGTTTTCCCCTCAACTTCTCTCTCCACTGGTGTATTTGTTTTTTAATTGGTTCTTCTAAATGAACACAGATCTCAAAATGCAGAGAAGAAAATGGGTGATGAATCACTTGGGGAAACCTTGAGGAAAATAGGGTGTCTGACTTGAATTAGCAGCAGCTTTCCTTCTCATCGCTATCATTACCTCAAATTTCTTCCTGTCAGTCCTTTTCTTTTGCCTCAAAGTGGCAAATTGCATCTTTTCTCTATGTTGCAGAGATGTGAAACAAGGGATGACTAATGTCATTATTGGAGAGTTCATTGGCCAGGAAGAGGGTGCCATGAATGGTCTTTTGGACCAGATGAGGAAACCATTTTCAATGATAATAAAATTAATTAGAAAGGTGGGAGAGATGTAATTTTTTTTCATTAATTCTAATAGCAAAATGACTGTAACATAGAATTGTCATTCATAGAAAAGTTGGACTTTTGTTCTTTCAAGAGTTGGTGTTAGATTGAGCACCACCTCTCTAGAGCTTCTTTCAACCGGAGTCATTTCTATACTATGTTGATTGTAGGGACACTAGGATGGGTGTTTTATTTAAAAAACATATATCTCCTAGGAAACTTGTTCAGCTTATGATGGGGCCTGACAATGATTCACTGTTTAATTATAACAGTTACTAATATGCATTGCACACATTAAAATGGATTTGGTTCCAAGAAGTAACTAGTGTCAACATCTCGTATTTCACTATTACTTATTGTACATGTAAGTAGCAAAAGAAATGGTAAGTCTGCTTAATTATTAAAACCTTTTATACAACATAAATAATATTTAGTTTATGTCAGCATAATGAGTAAATACATCATTTAAGCCAGCTTTTCTTATATAGGCACAAACAGTGCATTTTCTACATCCTCTTTTGCCCAGCATCCTTTCTCTGCTATATTTTTCGTATGGTACCTGCTCCCAAGCAGTGATTACCCTTCTGGGCTTCTCATCCTGAGTAGCTTAGAGATACTGCTCTAATTTTCCTTTCACAAAGCACATAAGGACATTTTAAGAAGCAAAGCTTGAGAGATGTAGCCTCCTCAGCATCACAATGAATACTAGCTAAGCCTGGGGCCAGTTGCTAAAGTGGTTTAGGCAGCCGGTATCAGCAGTGGCTAAGGCTGTGGCTGGAGGCAACGTACTGTACTTCTCAAATTTATTTATTTTATCAAATTTCTATACCCCTGTAGTCACTAGTGTGACTGTTGGCAGTTTACAGATAAAACAGTAAAATCATACGAAAGCTATAATTAAAAACAAAGTTAAAACCCAGATTAAAAACAGAGATTAAAAAGAACAATTGCAGAGTTAAAAAGCAGAGGAAGCGCCTTCAGCCCACCAACCATCCCCAGGGTTGCATGGTACGCTTAGCCAGGTCTTTACGCTCCTCTAGGATGCTAGAATAGAGGGGCCTTCCTCGCTTCTGGGAGCAAGCTGTCCCATAGAGTGGGTGCAATGGCAGAGAAGGTTCTTTTCCTAAAACCTGTATGCAGAATGTCAGAATTGTGTATTACACTATTTCTTTTCACAATATGCATATATATATATATATATATATATATATATGCATACACACACACACACACACACACACACACACACATATATATATATATATCAACATTGCTGTACGTAACGCTCACTCTTCTGTGTGCCATCTTTATTTTGTATTCTTGGTTTTGGATTGTTTGAATAATTCTAGTTTTAGCATCCCTGTAAAAGCTTGGCGATATGCCTTCTTCTTGTTGTCTACATCTCTTCTTGGGGTCAGAACCATATTGTTTAGAGCACCGGTTCCCATCTCTGCTATCAAAAGTTTTACTATGCTCTAATATTTACAAAGGAAAGTTTAAGATTGGAAACTCATGGGTTCAGGTTTGTCATCTTGGTTTCTAGCATATTAATTACATAATCAAGTAAGATAGAACATTCATATTCTTTCAACATGAAACAAAACCATTGTTTGCCCAAAGCCTGTGTGTGATATATTTTTGTGCCATTAGCTCAGGTTCTAGATTGGGAATAGAGAAGACACTGCCATGTTTACAAAGGACAATGGCTTAGTTTAATAGGCCTTTTGCAAGGTTATACTTTTTAATATATTAAAGTTGGATAATAACGTATAATACATATGGTCATTCTGCTAGAAATGTTGGTTTGGATAATTTTTCAGAATAAAATTATTTTATCTTCTGTTTTTAAACAAAAATCTTCACTGTCAACAGTAATCCCTTTTTGTTTGAAAACAGCTTTCATTTTAAAGGCTGGAATGTAAGGATTTTGTTTGTTTTTTTTTATTGAAAGGTTGTATCCATGGTTAAATGAAAATATGTTTTTACTGAAGTACCCCCAGTTTCAAATGCATTTCACACTGAAATTCTGAACTATATGTTTCTAAATGTGAAACTTTTACTTTCTAGATCATCACACTGTGTTTTCAGTTTGTTTTATTTCCAGTTTTAATGGGTGATTGAAACTGATGAACTGAGTTACGTTCAAAGACTCTTGTTTCAAACTTTAAAAATATTTACTTGATGCCAAGCAAATTCACCTGTCAAATAATTGTCTTTGAAACAGGTTCTATCTGATTAGTGGAGGAGTTCCTTTTATTATCTGTGGAATTACTGCAGCAACCAACATAAATAATTATGGGATAAAAAGTTATGCTGGAGCTCAGTTGTAAGTATATCCTTATATTTTCCATGTATGATGCCACTGTTATTTCCTGTAAAAATAAGCCATGATTAAATAACTTTCAGTCTGGAACCATAGAGCCTAATCCAGGATCCCTGTCAGGTTAGCTACTCCCTATCAGCATGTAGTTTTTGTCATTTTATAACATAACGTATTATACTCTGCACACAATCTATGCTGCAGGCTAATTATGGATTTTTATGTTTATAAAGTAAATACATGAATGCATGAGGGGACGTACACCTGTTTAGAAATCCAGCGATTTCTTCTAAATGCATTGGTTTAATTGAGTACTAAAAAGTACCACAGAGGCATTAATAAATTGTGTATTACAATATTTTGGTAGCATTTAAGGAAAGCATTTCAGTTAATATCCAGGCAGATTCAATGTTCCCATATTTGTAGACAAACTGAGGAAGTAAAGCAAACTGTGTTTTTCCTTCATGGAAATACTTTTAGGAAATTTCATCTGAGAAATACATTAGAAAAAAAGGAAGAACTTCAGCAGATTAAAGAGAGCACAAAACTCTTCTGGAAGTTCTACCCTATTAAAGCCTATTTATTCCATCACGTGTGATTAGACAATCACTTATAATCAACAGGGTGTTAAAAGATCTGATTATTTATGTTCATAAATTTGTGGGAGACTTCCCTGCCAGCACTTTTACAGAGGTTGTGCTACTTTAGTTTAATCACTTTAATCACAGGCAATCAATACCAGATATCACAATACGAGTAGAAAACCAGGAAACAGGTGGAGGGGTAAAATTGCACAGGGGAGTGAGAGAGAGGTAGACTAAGCCACAGCACAGTGTCTCGTATGCCTTATTCATTTTTCACAACATACACATGTAGTAGACCTTCCAATCTCTGTGTTCTTTTATGGGGCTAAGTTTTGAAGTGGCCTGTGATGAAGACCCTTTTGAAAATACCACTGACCCACAGAAGGGGAAAATTACATTGGCTCTCACTGGGGAGAGAGGTTGTCTGGGGGAAGGGTTGTTGTGTTGTTTTTCTTAAACTGAACAAGAGAACTGTTCTGAGGAATCAGAGGAAGCTGTTAATATTTTATGTGTTAGTGAGACGCGCTTGAGAGCAGAGAAATTCAAATAAGGCCACACCTGCACAACCTGAAAGATAAATGTGAGCATCTACTGAATCAGCTCAGAGTTTATCCCCTTGTTCATCCTAGCGCCTGGAAAGCAGAGCCTCTGTAAGTGGCTGCTCAAGATATTTTGGGGAGGGGGGGGGAACCTATATTCAAAAGTGTCTGGAATAAAATTAAAACTACCACAACAGCAATAAGGAAGAAAATACCGGTGGTCTCAACTTACAACAGTTCATTTAGTGACCGTTCGAAGTTACAACGGCACTGAAAAAAGTGACTTAGGACCATTTTTCACCGTCGCAGCATCCCCATGGTCAAGTCACCAAAATTCGGATGCCTGGCAACTGACTCACATTTATAAGGGTTGCAATGTCCCGGGGTCATGTGATTCCCTTCTGCAGCCTTCTGACAAGCAAAATTAATGGGGAAGCCAGATTCACTTAACAACCATGTTATTAGTTTAACAACTGCTGTGATTCACTCAACAAATGTGGCAGGAAAAGTGATAAAATGGGGCAAAACTCACTTAACATGTTTCTCACCTAGCAGTATAAATTTTGGGCTCGATTATGGTTGTAAGTCGAGGACTATCTGTAATTATGAATTATTTTCATAATTATGCAGCGTACAAATTATTAGCCCTGGCTCTTAGAAGAATAGAGTTGCACAGCACTGTAATAACAGTAAAGAGCGTATCATTGTACCCTAACTAGGGAGGGCATCCTAAAATCAGGGGGCTACCACTGAAAAGGCCCATTCTGGGACAGCCACTCACTCACTATCCTTCCCTAGTGAAGATATTTACGGGTAGTCCCCAATTTACATTTAACGTCCATTCGAAGTTATGAAGGACCTCCCTGAAGCTACTTACAACTCGTTTTCAAAGATACGATGGACACACCCATCCAAGGTCATGTGATCACACTATGGGCACTTGGCAACCAATTTGGTTTTACGCCATTTGCAAGCATCCCATGGTCCCTTGACTGTGATTTGCAACTTTTTCACCAATTCCACTGTTCTGGTTTCCAGCAAAAAAAACACCCACTGTGAAAAATTGATTTGCTTAACAACCACTGCATTCGCTTAAGGACCATTGCATTTGCTAAACGACTATCACAAAAAAATGTCAAAAAAAATGAGTTTGGTCACGTGATGCTTCAATTTACAACTGCAACAACCTTATGACCTTAATTTTGGATTCAATTATAGTTTCAGGTTGAGGACTACTTTTAAAGGATTATTTAAATTCGTATATTACTTTGTCCAGCTTTGGGCACTAGGTTGGTGGATACAGACTTTTGTTCTTTCAGCTCCTGTATGTTAACTGCTCCCCTCCTTTACATTAGCTGAGAAGAGTCTGCTTCCTCCACTTCTCTACACAAAAGGGGAGGTTTCAGCAATCACACTGCCAAAAAATTTCTACACTAGTGGCTCTGAGTGAACACCATTTCCCATCTTTTTGTTGATTGGAATCAAGAAGAGAATTCAAGTGGGATTGTAGGGAAGGGAGAGACAAGGGAAGCAAGTGACAAAATGTGTGTTGTAGTATCATGCCTGCCATACTTGTGTCCAGCATCAGGACACAAATGTGAAAAGACAGATTTAATGTTGTGATGTTGCAATGCACATTCCATCATTATTTTATCATTGTAGTTTGTATTAGAGACCTATGAGTGAGCGAATCTCTAAACATCTCCGATTTTTCTCTGTGGATGCACTCAGATTTGACAATACACGGTGAGGTAATTTTATTAGCTGTGTTTCAAAACCAGAGTATTGGATTTGGTATCTAGAGAGCTTTAATGAAAACTTGTTTTCTTGTATGATACGAGAGCCAGTGTGATGTGGAGATTAAAGGGAGTTTTACATTTACCTCAGCTACTGATCTCACTGGGGAACCTCTGCAACAGGCTGAGATCCTATCAAAAATATTGCTTAAAATGTCAGTTTTAAAAGCTGTTCTATGGGTAAAAACTAGATGGGTGTTACAAGTAGTCCTCGACTTACAACTAAAATTGGGACCCAAATTTTCATTGCTATGCAAGGTGGTTGTTAAGTGAATTGTGCCTGAATGTATGACCTTTTTGCCATTTCTTGTTAAGTGAATCCTGCAGTCATTAAGCAAATCCTTCTTCCGCCCCATTGATTATGGAGATTCTCAATCATCCAGGTCATGATTGTCTCAAAGGTGCTTTTTTAAAAGGCAACTGGACTTTGTTTTTCTTTGAGGGAGAGATTTCACTTCTCATCCAAGGAGCTTCTTCAGTTCTGACTGAATGGTGGTGTGGGGGGATATGGAAAGTTTTATATTCCTTTGCTGTCATCTGGTTGTTAGCATTCTCTCTGAAAGCCGGTGAGGCCACTTGGGGGTTTATCTGTGCCATTAGGGTCACCAGAATCATCTCAGCTGCAAACCCTTGGAACCGCTGAAAGGATTGTGTTGTAAACAGGAGATAGGTGATTCAGATGACCCTGTCGGCACCGATAAAGAGCTCTCAGAGAGAGTGCTAATGACCAGATGACTGTAAAGGAATATAAATCCTTCCATTTCCACCCCTGCCCCGGACATTCAGTCAGAACTGAAGAAGCTTCTTGGATGAGAAGCGAAGCATCTTCCTCAAGGAAAAAACAAAGTCTTGAAAAAGCACCTTTGAGACTTTGCCCCCCTCCACCTCCTCCATTGACTTTGCTTGTCAGAAGCCCAATTAGAAAGTCACAAATGGCGATTGTGTGAAATCCAGGACACTGCAAAACCAAGACAGAGCACCCAAATTTTGATCATGTGACCATGGGGATACTGCGACGGTTGTAAAGTGCAAGGACTGGTTATAAGTCACTTTTCTCTTTGAACAGTTTGCTAAATGAATCTTTGAACAGTTGCTAAATGAATCATTGTAAGTAGAGGTCTACCTGTAATTACCTTTACTATGCATATGTAAGCCCCATTTTTGTAGAGGACATATTTTTTTCTAAACAATTTACAATATTGTAAATGTAATTATTTATTTTGCATTAGCAGGTAATTTGTCTTCAATATTATTAATTTGATTTCTTTTCTCTTTTTTAAAAAACTATTCCACCCAACCCTTGTGTGTAGTTGTTGGATGTCATGGGAGCCAAGTCTTGGTGCATTTTATGGACCGCTTGCATTCATTGTGCTGGTAACATGCATTTACTTCCTCTGCACCTATGTGCAATTGAGGCGTCACCCAGAACGCAAATATGAATTAAAGGAAAGGATAGAAGATCAGCAGAGGTTGGCAAGTCCTGAACTTGGCCATAGTCACATGACAGACATTGGATCAGTTTCCCAAGCAACCTGTTCAATGATGTCTTCATCCTTGTTGGAAAATGAGCACTCCTTCAAGGCTCAACTTCGAGCTGCTGCGTTCACTTTGTTTCTGTTTACTGCCACCTGGACTTTTGGCGCCTTGGCTGTTTCTCAAGGACATTTCTTGGATATGATATTTAGTTGCCTATACGGAGCATTTTGTGTAACCTTGGGGCTCTTCATCCTCATCCATCACTGTGCAAAGCGAGATGATGTGTGGCATTGCTGGTGGTCCTGTTGCCCTTCTCGAAGGAACACCTACTCAGTGCAAGTTAATGTCCGTCCAAAAGTTAATGTCAACGGTGAAAGCCAAGCTCATGCCTCATGCCTTCAAGAATCACCATGCCCAAGTAAATCTGCCATTTTTAATCACCCGGCCATTAGTCACTGCAAACTCACTAATCTACAGGCTGTTCAAAACCACGTCAACTGCCTTTCGCCGGTCACTCCGTGCTGTGCAAAAATGCATTGTGATCAGCTCCTGGAAGATGAAGCTCATATTCATGTCCACAACGAAGGGACTTTCAGACCCAACATGCACATTCACAGATGTTTGAAAAGTAGAACTAAACCACGATATTTTAGCCGACATCGATCTGCAGGAGAAAGGGAGTATGCTTACCACATCCCTTCAAGTATTGACGGCAGCATACACAGCTCACATACAGACAGTCCCCATAGTACACATGACAGTCACTCAGGCCACAGGCGGCCATGTTGTGCAAAAAACAGTCCCTATCCAACCATCACTCAGCCTGAAAGTAGTGATGCAAGTACTGTGATCTACAGTTGTGCTAAAGTCCCAGAAACTGAGACAGGCCCTCATTTTGAAATGCATCCACGGACACAATCCTTGCCATTTAGCACAACCAGCCACAATGGAATCCTAAAGGGAAACTTGCATGAAGCCATGATCTACAGTTCAGATAGTACAGGAAATATCAAAACGGGGCCGTGGAAGAATGAAACTACTGTGTAGTTGGTAGGTCACATTTCTCAGCTTGCAGCTCAAAGCATCTTAGACTGCAAACCCATATACAGCAATTTGTGAGTCAGCCCAATTAAATTTGGTGGGCTTACTTCTGAGTAGACCTAGGTAGGTTTGTACTGTTGGTCTTTGTTTTCCTTCTAAACCGAATAAGATTCTACGTGTTGGTGTGGCACATGAGATAACTGTATAGGTTTTCAACCTATTTTTTTTTTCTTAATAGGAAGAGGCTTTTAAAAAGCAAGGGCAGTCTCAAAATTGTTTTTAAAAGAACGACAGAATAATGTTCAAGGGAGAATGAAAATGTAAACCTAGGAATCAGACTGTGAGGTGTTTGTATTACAGGTAGTCCTTGACTTATGACCACAATTGAAATTGGAATTTCTGTCATATGTTGAACGGGAGCAATTTTACAACAATTTTTATGGTGGTCATTGTGAATCACTGCAATTGTTAAGCAAATCACATGGTTACTATACAAATCTATTTTCTCCAATGGGCCTTTTTATTTTTTATGCCCAAAATCATATAACAGCAGGATGTGGCAACTGGTCATAAATGTGAGTTAGTTGCCAAGCACTCAGATGGTGGTCACATGATCATGGGGGTAATGCAAGGGTGGTAAATGCAAATTACTTTTTCCAGGCTGCTTAACTTTGAATCGTTGTTAAACAAAAGGTCATAATTCGAGGACTACCGGTATCATGTAATGTGGTATTGCTTTCCTTTTATTTTTTTTAAAATCTGTATTGGCATCAGATACTTTTCTACACATATCAGCATCACAGCCTTTCCTTGATTATTTTTTGCAACAAAAATGGTCTTCTATTAATTTTTGAAGTCAGCAGAAAAAGAGAGGATTTTATAACCAGCCTAACACAGCTTTTTAGGCCTATAAAAACGATGCTGCCTCTAAAAGATCTACTGTTGCCTATGGTGTGTAAACCCATGTATATCACTGTTCTGTCTTCTTTCTCTTTGGAAGGGAAACACTAGGTAAAGTCCTACGTTAACATCTACAGTGCTGTACGGGTTGTATTATTTTTCGTTGTTAAGATTATTGTTATTAATAATAGTATTTTTAATTTCTGCATGACATCTGTCAGGATAATGCCATTTGTTGTTTTCTAATGTTGCATATGTACAAAGGAAAAAAAATACCCTATTGTAAAAGGCTGTGACTATCCATGTTGGTATTAATCTAGAGCATTTTGACTCTACGAAAAGAAAAAAAAAGGAAAAAAAATACCTTCTGCACTCCTTTAAGTGGCACAATCCTTTCTATGAGGTTAAAAGATTGCTTTGATAAGGGTGCACTCTAATGTCTCTGCAAAGCATGTCCCATTTGAATGTGGCACTTGTGTATGTCTCTAGTAGCCGTCTCTCCACCAGTTTCACTCTTTGGTCCATTTGCCTTTGGGAATTAACCTGCCAGTAGCCCTATCATCATCAGTCCAGGCAAAGTAGTGCTTTCCCATTAACTCTTTGAGGACTGCAATTATTCGCTCAAGAAATAAAGTAGGACGTCAGCAGCCCGAGCTAAGCACTTTGAAAATGCATTGATGTCAATGAGAAAGACAATTGAACCTGAGTACTGGCTTGCATTTTTTTAAAACGCTGAAACCCAAAGTGCTTAACTTTGATTGGATTGTTTCCTGACAATGTTTCCAGATTGGAGGGAGGATTTATACGTGCATTGTTATGCGATGATCGTCATTATCATACCAGTCCAGTCCAAGAGTAGCTAGTAAAAGCTTTGTGACCTTGACGGCCATTCTAAGCAAACCCCTGGCCCTCACTGCTAAGGAAATGCATATAGGACTTCACTGTAACGAAATATCACTTTAAGAGCAGATGTTTAAATTTATACTGTATTTGGGATGAAATCACTTCCTTTGTCACGCCTTTTTAATCCATTGCTAAAACAAAAAATGGGATTGCCTTTATATTTCCATACATATTTGACCCTTCACTGATTTATTCTGTTCGGATCTAGTAATCTCGAGGGCCAACATTACTCTCTCTGTTCATGAACTTTCAGCAAAAAAATGTTTTGTTTTGGTATTTTTTAGGGGGGGAGGGAGAAAAATCTATCTATGACTATCTGAACACATTGCACTAATAAACATGAATAAGAGAATTACTGTATAGTTGCTGTTTAAGATTTAAAATAAAAGTACAGTGCAGTTTTAAACTGGTGACTTAAAATGAAGGGAATCATACAACTCAAGGTGCGGTGGGGAGCGGTGATGAAAAATAATCAGTCATTCCACGCTTAAAGAAAAAAAGCCAGGGAAGGAATCAAGATGATGGCAACCAACCACCCAACTGAAGCCTCCTTTTTACATGCGTTATAAAAAATTAGATCACATAGCTGTGCCCCCATCTGGATTTTTTTTTTTAACCACCTCTTTGCAGATATTCTTGAAACACTCAGTATTATGTAGACGTTAGAAGTCAATTGATAAAGATGTCACACATTCAATTAACCTTAACAGTTTGTTTCTTTGCTGGGAAAAAACCCCTTGCTTCATATCAATGCTCCCAACAATCTTAATAGAGCTCAGTTCATTATCTGTATTATTATCAGCTCATTCTAAATCCATTTATGTTCCGTACGACTCTTTTTCATCACGCTGTACATACACAAATGATTTTAAGTGGGATGCTATAAAAATGTGGGTCAGATGAATACGTTCTGCAGTCTTTGCAGGTGGGGACGAAGTACTCAAAGGGTTAATGCTCAGTATCTGAGTGCAAGGAATTAACTTTTTCTTTTTGGTATTTTTATAAAATTCAAACACACACACCTATATGTGTATATATATATATAAAACTATATATATTGTAAATTGTAGCAAATAATGTATTCATTGTGTGTGTGTTTACACACACTCTTATGTGTGTCTTTCAAAAGTGAACACAGCAGAATGCACTAAATGGGTGTTGAGATATGAACAGAATTTCATTTTTTCATGATGGCTTCTTTTAGATGATAAAAAATTCCCGAGCTTTATTATGTATCTGCTGTATATGCTTGAACTGTCTCAGAAACTAAAATACAGTATTTTGCGTTGTGAGTATAATATATTTCCTAATTTTTATTATTTGTTTTTTTCATGGACACAATACAAATCCACAACATCAGTGAAACTCTGTAGACACATAAATATGCTGTTCAAAGCCAATGGTATCTCAGTGGTATTTATAATCTGTATTATCTATGTTATTCAAGACCTCTAGAATAATGCAAAATAGTTTGCACATCCTGAGATACAGGCAAAATAGTCACCCTGCAGACATATACCCACAAAAATGTTTCCAGCTTGTCTTTCCCCTTGCCAGCATTATTCTGTCTTAAGAAAACCAAACAAAGATAATAAATGGGTGCTGCTTTTCACACACAAACAAAAATATTTGGCATAAATCTTTCCTGAAGACTAATGTTCAGCATTCGTACACCTTTCATATTATGTCTGAAGTTAGCAAATCTTTCTGGGCTAATTTGGAAGTAATGTTATGCAGTAATCTGTTTGCATTTTTTAAAAAGAAAATATATAATATAATAACAGAGTAGGTAATTATGATATTAAATAAATTAAAAATATTCTCTAACATGAAATGTGACCAAAATCATTTTGTGCTTTTGTCTCTCTCTTTCTCCTTTTTTTTTAACCTAAAAATTTACACTCAGTATTTTTTTTTCCTGATTATTGGCATAGATTATTTGTTTTATTCCCTTTGCCAGGTCTTAGAATCAGATATGGGACTTCAAGATTTCCGTACATATAATTGAATCAGAAATTGCCTAATCTAAGCAGCTGAGATTACCATATGCAAGTTCTGGTTACATGAAGCATAAATGAAATAAATGAAATAGGGATAGGGATAATTTTTCCCAAGACATATCTTCAAAGGAATCTAGCAATTTGCATGGTTCTATCTTTTCCTAAAAGTAAGGAATTTCATCACATACTGCATCCTGCCTAGTGTTGCAGGATTTAAATCCAATAAAACTGGAATTATGTTGGCAAAACCAGCAAGCACAGATTTCCTAAACTCACTAAACCTCTTTTGTGTCCTGAAAATCTGCTTTCCTGTCTTCATCTTTCCAAAATAAAATTTGAAAATGTTTAGAGGCTCTTGAGAGAAAGAAGAAGAAAGCACATCATGCCAAAGTTATCGCATATGAATTTAATAAATTATTATAAGCTCATGCAATTTTAGATTTCACAAGGCAATTATACATCAATTATAGATATCAGAAGATATTGATTACACAGTTCATCTCTAGTGAAAGATGAACTGTAAAACCCTGAACCTTAAAATATTCTGATTGTAAAAGAAAGATTTGGTTAAACTTGAAGAGAAAATATGTTATCCTAAACTAAACCCTGGACCATGGACCAGCACCAGACCGCAGCATGCCAGAAACCGGGCCGCACAAACAAGGGAAACCTCATCCATGGGATGCAGGCAGCATGAGAAACCACGCTCTCTCCAGTTCACAGAAGAACCTCTCCATGAAACCTGTCCCTGGTGCCCAAAAGATTGGGGGCCGCTTTTATACACTATACTGAAATCTGACCCTAGTTGGGATAAATAAATAGAACTCATACTTTTCCTTGAAACAAGAAAGATCTTAGCAGCAGAAGTGTTCCCTGAAATCTGGCAGTATGAGAAGGATTCTCATGATGCAGAACAAATCTGGAATGTCCGTCCCAAATTTAATCTCTCTTATTTCCAGGTTGAACTTGGGAAAGCTGCTCCTTTTGAAGTTGCTACATAGTTCAGTAGATCAGAATTTGGAACACTGGGAAAGGGGTGAAGAATATGGCAAAATGGACTCGGAGGTAAAACCAGCATCCCTTCCATCTGTCTAATACATCTCTTACCTACAAATACACATACATATAAATATACTGTTGTAATATGCCAGTTTGGTGTAGAGGTTAAGGTTAGAAATTGGGAGACCAATTTATAGCCTTAACCACACACCAAACTAGCATATTATGAGTTCTAGTCCTGCCTTAGGCACAAAGCCAGTTAGCTAATCTTGTCCCAGTCACTCACTCCCTCTTAGGAAGTGGGCAAGGGCAAACCATTTCTGAAAACCATGCCCCCCCCCCAAAAATGCAGAGACTTTTCCAGCCATGAATCAAAAACTGATGAGAAAACACTTCAAACAAACCCTTCCCATTTTGATCTTCAACCTCAAATTTAAAATAACACACACAAACACATCCACACAAATAATATGCTTGCAGTTATTTTCTCCACATGGTTAGACTTGAATAAACTTTCATCCCAGGCCTCTATAAAGAGATTTTAATCTGGAATTTATATTCCATGGCATTTCTGCATTTATGGTTGGTTTGGGTTTTGTTAAATTCAGCCACTGTAGACAGCAACCGTTTTTCTCAAGCTTGCCTGCTCTGCCTGTGGATATGGTGAAGATCCTAGATGGGGAATGGGTGAATGCCCAATCACACAGCAACCAGATTTCCGTAACTTAATGTCCACAGTGAGTTTTTCAACTAATTCCTGTATTAGTTCCTATATTAGTAATTTCATTTTGTTTATTTTCCTGAAATATTAGTACCATATATGTTCTGAAAAATCAAAATATAAGTTAATTCAGAATGAAATAGTCACAAAATATGTAACGTTTTAGATACACATACACAAGGACGTGGAAATGAGATTGTCATTTATTTTCCAGAAGAAAGAATAAGAGCTCTCCCTCTTAATATGGGAAAGCAAATATACAGGATCACTTACTATGTTGTAAGAAATGTTTGGAGCTATATATTTTGGCTTTGAGGGGAGCTGGTTTATTTTTGCAGGTTAGTGCTAAGTTTCTTTAATATCTGCCTGTGCGAAGATATTATTCCAAAAATTGGTATAGGACAATATTTTAGCCATGCCATTCCTTAAAATCAGAGGAAATTCTAGTTCTGAAGTGATCCCTCACAGGAAGTTTTGCTATCCACCACTGCCTCTTCATTTTGGCCATCTGCTCACACGTTCTAGCAGGATTTGTATTTCATATGTACTTGTTTCCAAACTTCTCTTCAAGGCATTTCCATCACGCTAAAAGCTGTCATCCTGGAACTTTGCCTAGAATTGCCAACAGTGGCTCTTTCTTCATCATCTATTTCTATAGTATCTCTACAATCTGCTCTGTATTAATAACCACTTTAGACTGAATAATGGCAGAAGCAATTTTAGGATCCGGTCAGTTCAAATGCTCTTCTAGCCACGATTTCCCCCTTCCAAAATTACCAGTTTCTATGAGCAATCTGGTGTGCTACATGTTCATTCATTCTTTCTTTGAAAGAACTTGGCAACCAGAACAGAAATTAGCACTTGAAGCAGCCCTTGGAATAAAATAGAATTCAAGAAGGGCTGAACCTCCATGGCATTTCATCTCTATAATGCAATGCTATCTATGAGTTGCATGAAAGAAGTACACTAAACTTGCCTATGACAAATGAAGCATACAGCTTGTTTTATAGATACATAAAATCTATAAAATTGGGGGTGAATGGATGATGGGGAAATGGGAATGCGTTAACATAAACACTGTTGAATATTGTCTTTCAATCTGCCTGATTTTAACCATTAGTCATACATCTCTTCAGAGGAATGCAAATTCTTATTTTATTTGTATGCATTAATAAAATGTGTGTCTCGCTTTTCAATTCTGTAAACATGAAAGCACACAATTTAGATCAGTGTTCCTCAAACTGTAGCAGTTTTAAGATGTGTGACTTCAACTTCCAGAATACCTCAGCAATATGTTGGCTAAGGAATTCTGGGAGTTGAAGTCCATACATCTTGAAGTAGCCAGTTTTAACAAAACACTAAATTGTGCAACATTTTAATATAACGGAGGATTGGATTGGTTTCCTCTTCATACACATTCAGCCTCTGTTATGATTTATTATCAAATGCTTTAATATTTGTGTTATAGTTCTAATCGATTTTGCAACCAAACTGTTTGGAATTTTGAAAGCATGTTTTAAGTATCCTCTCAAAATGGCAGCCATGATGGGTGTGGCCAGTCACAAAATCTCTATTTTCCTCAAAACAAAACTGGTAAGATTTAATTCATTCTCTAGCCTCCCAAAATATTCACTATCATCTGTTCTTCTATTCTGACCAAAGAGTGCCTTATTAAACATAGTGGTTGGTATAACTTTTAATTTCCATTACTGCATCTGGAGGCTACACAAAAATACAATTTATACTTGAAGCTGGTGTGAAGTTTTGTATTTTAACAAAATGCATTTGTTAATTTAAAAGATAAACAAAATAAAGTGTCACCTCATGAATGCCAAAGAGGATGCCAAGTAATACTGGCAACTTGATGCTGGTAGAGTAGTAGAACTTTTGTTCAAGGATCAAAAAAATAAAATACAAATTAAAGAATGGGAATATTTAAAAAAAAGAGCAAATCAATATTTGAATAAGTATAAAAAAAGTGTCAGGGTTCAAAGTAACACCCCCAACCAATGAAGACTCCCAAGGCCAGCAATTCCTCAAAGTTCCATTTTATTACAGATGTCATATTGGCACATCTGGGGGAAACCCGAATCTGAAAGCTCCCAGGTTTTCCCCACCCAAAGGAAAGTCAAAGTCCCTTTCCCTGCACCCACGTGTCCATCACATGGTCCAACAAGAGCCTTGGTGGCGCAGCAGATTAAAGTGCTGATAAGTAGCACCAGCTACCTGCAATTACTGCAAGTTCCAATGTCACCAGGCTCAAGGTTGACTTAGCCTTCCATCCTTTCAAGGTAGGTAAAATGAGGACCCGGATTGTGGGGGCAATAAGCTGACTTTGTATAAAAAAGGCTTGGGGGGGCCTAGTAAGCAGGTATATACAAAAGTATGAAAGCTATTGCTTCATGCATTGTAAGCCGCCCTGAGTCTCCGGAGAAGGGCGGCATATAAATCGAACCAATAAATAAATAAAATCAATCCACCATCCCAACTGGAGATACCTCCCAGTCACGACACTCCAGGTCCACGCTGAACGTCCTTGACTCTCAGAGAAAAGAATGTTGTTATGGCTAAATACCAGGGGTGAAATGCTCCCGGTTCAGACCGGATCGCCTGACCTGATAGCGATGGTGGCGGGTGGTTCAGAGAACCAGTAGCAAAAATCCCTGCCCCCTCCATGCCCAGCTGAGCCATGCGATCATCAGAGCCTTTTTTTTTTTTTACTTTTAAAAGCATTTTTTCTACAACCTCTTTGGCCGAAAAAAATGCTTTTAAAAGTTTTTTAAAAGCCTCTGATGATCGCGCAGCTCCGCTGGGATAGTCAGAGCCTTTTTAAAGCATTTTTTTCTACAACCTCTTCGGCTGAAGAGGTTGTAAAAAAATACTAGTTGGCCACGCCCGCCTAGTCACATTACCCCCCCACCAAGCCACGCCCACAGAACTGGTAGTAACAAATTTTACATTTCACCACTGCTAAATACTTCTACCAACTCCATGCTAAACCCCCCCCACCCCCAGTTTCCCACAGACTAAGTGTGGCAGCCCTGAAGATCCAAAAGACAATATGGCCTCCAGGGCTGACAAAAAGTGTCGAATCCTAACCAATAAAAATAACTTACCTTCCATTGATCTCATTACATATAAACTTTATGGGCTTCATAAATCTATTCTTTCACCTTATTGAATTCTGTGATTAAGGACTTGTATGACTGTATATGAATCCTAAAAACCTCAGTAATTAAAGAAGCAGCTTGATTATTAGATCATAATGCATCTGCAAACAAAAAACAAAACAAACTCCCCACAAGAAATCAAAGCAATTCACTGCAGAATCTTCTCATTTTACAAGAAGAATTTTTCAATTGGCTTGATATGCCATAACCAGAGGTAGCTTGCTGCCAGGTTGGACCGGTTCAGGCAAACTGGTTGTTATGATTCTGCGCAATGCCCTGCCCCATCACGCCCTATCTCACCTCGCCCACCTTGGCTGGTGGCTAAGTCATGCTGGATGTTTCCCACTTGCCCTTCACCTCAGAGGACACGTCAGTTCCTGCCTTTCTAAAGGGACACACCACACCACGACCACCGCCCTGCTGAATTGGCTCAATTACCTCCGCCCTGGCTGTTTCTCTTCCTTCAGAGGCTCTGCATCTTTCCCCATGACTGCCTCTTTCTTGGTCCTACGACCTTACCTTCCTCCCATGGCTGGTTGCTGCTTGGCTCCCCCCAGCCCGCATCTCGCCCTCCATCCAGATTCTCCGCAGCTGCTGGGCCTCGCCTGCCTGTGGACGGATGGTGACCAGGGAGCACAAGGCGATGTGGCCTGCATCGCCCCTCTGCCAGCCACCCCTGCCCCTCCCTTGCTGTTGGCCCACGCACTTTGGATGAGCGTAATCACTGCTGTGAAAACAGTAGGGGCCCAATGGGCTGCTGGAAGGTAAGACTGATGATGGGGAAGGAAGATCTCCTCCGGTCTTGTTGCGCTCAGCCAAAGGGCCATCGGGGGGATGGGACACAGCAAGGCTTGGCAGACTTTCGGGCCCACCAGCTTCCGTGAGGCCCAGGTGGGAAGCCTGAGAGAAAATGCCTCCACTGAGGGCTGCCCGTTCACCCATCTGCCCGACAGACTGGCCTGGAAGCAGCATGTGAGTCCCCTTGTCGCGTGCTGGATGAAGGACCTGAAGCGGAGGGGAGGGCGAGTAGGCAGCATCCCAGAGCAGGGCCCGAAAGGCTGCAAAGCCTGACTGTGTCCCTACCACCACCACCAAGGTGGCCTTTCGGCTGAGCACAGCAAGCCCGGAGCGGATCTTCCTTCCCCATCATCAGCCTTATTTTCCAGCCCATGGGGCTTGCACCCTTTTCACAACGGTGGCCCGCGCTTGTCCAAAGTGTGCAGGCCGGTGGGTGAGGGAGAGGCAAGGGAGGCTGGCAGAGGGGCGATATGGGCCGCATCGCCTTGTGCTCCCTGGTCACCCCCCGCCCATCCACATGCAGGTGAGGCCCAGCAGCTGCAGAGAATCCAGGCGGAGGGCGAGACATGGGCTGGGGGGAGCTGAGCGGTGACGGCTCAGGCTTGGTTTGCTTTCCCCTCTGCCACCAGCTGCAGGAGGAAGGTAAGGTCATGGTCGCAGCCAGCCAGGAAAGCTGAAGCACTGCCCAGCCCAGAGTTGCTGGCCAGGGTGGGCAAGTTCCCAGCCCTTTGTTTGAAAATCTCCCCAAAAAAGAGAGGGGAGGAAGTCCCACCCTGGCCCCTTTGTTGGACCTGGAAACCTTGCCTGCCAGGTTTTCCAGGCAATGTGGAGCCATTGCCGCAATCATCCCTTTGTGCCCTGTCTCCAAGAGATTGGCCTGACGGACTCAGGCTTTTTCCTCAGGAAGGAAACGCACACTCACTGTTTCCCTCTATGACCTGCTTTGGAAAAGTCTGCCCTCACAATTGGACTCACTTTCCTCCAATACTTGTGCAGGTAACCCAGGCTTGGAGCAGCAGCAATGGTTTGGAGCTTGTTAAGGAGGACCGCTCTGCCCCAGCCATGCATTTTTCAGGGCTGCTTGGAGTGAAAAGCATGCAATATCCAGGGTTCCTTGTACGAGTGCTGGAAGAAAATTGGCTGATGGTCGGCTGCAGCCAGGCTCCAGGCTTGGAGCAGCAGCAGATGGAGTTCAGGGTGCACAATCTACTCCTCGAGCTCCCAATGCCCAAACCAGCGAGCTGGAAGAGAGATTCTCCATTGTGCTGGTGAGTACATACGGACCGAGTGGGCTTTTTGCTTTTCCCCCCACCTCCCCATCCCGATCGAGTGTAGTGCAGACAGCCAATGCAGGCGGAAAATGGGGCATTTCAATTGGCCCTTCTCTTTTTACCCCCTAGCCTTCTTTTGCCAACATGCGCCAGGCAGGTTTGGCAGGCAGTCACGATCTTTAAATGGGCTTTTATTTTGTCAGCCCCAGAGGGGGGAAGGGAGCTCAGAATGGTTCATAGGAAATCACCCTGTCTCTGCAGCATCAGCCTACCTGCGCCGCCCCACCTTGCCGTGAGTGACATTGAGTTGGCCATGCCCACTCAGTCACATGACCCCCTTAAGCCATGCCCACCCACCCAACCAGTCACTAGGGGAACCAATTGTTAAATTACTTGAAGCCCACCACTGGCCAAAACTAACATTAGACCTGGGTCTTACCAAAACCATTCCCTTCTGAGCATTGCTTTCATCCTTGGTATTGTCATTCCTTACAGAAAACACCAGAAATATTATCCTACTTATGTGAGCAACAATTATTTGTGTCCATCAATCATATCTTTGGTCAGAAAGCCTTTTCCCCCTGCTCTTAGTCTTGGCCTCTAATAACATTTAATTCTGGTACATTCAGCTGTGATTCTAAATGAAACGTTCCCCAAAGACATTGGTTGCATGTGAATAGCCCATTGTTTTCTAGCTCTTCAACAGGTCCACTCACTCCCTCAACTTGTCAGAAGAGATTGTTTCCATCAGAACAAAAATATGAAGTCCTTTTTAACTTAAGATTTTGATATTTTCTAAGAAGCATTTACTGTCACTGCAGTGGAAGAGATACGGTGGTAAGTTTCAAATTTCACTCTCCACGTTGTTCAGTAACCGAATTAGATCGCTGATACTATTAATCTGAATCTTTTCTTCAAAATGAATCTTGTTTTATGGCCTCAATATAAGAAGAACAAAGAGCAGTATCAACAGTAAGAGCCTGCAGGCTGTGATGGGGAATTGCTCTTCTGATAATAACTTATTTTGCAGAGAGACAATAAGATTATCAAATATCAGCTGATGCAATTGCCCAGGCTGAGAGGAAAGGTCACCTTGTTTCAGCTTTCCACACACTATAAAAAAAAAACATGATCTAATCAACAATATCTGGAAATCACCTAGCTCCCTAAGTAACACAAATCAGTTATTAAAGTCTTTAGAAGAATGCACTGGATCAGAATATCTTGCCAGCAGGCTTTTTCTAGTAGAGCCACAGAGAGGCTCATAAAAAACGATGCAGGGAAGACATGAAAGCGGCCACGTGGTCTTGTTATTTGGTCTGAACATGTGGAACTAACATCTGGAAGCTCCTTGCTTCTGAATGTGAAAGTTGTGACTCATAAATGGACAGATGACTCCTCCACACTTTTGTCAAACAGCTTTTTTTTTGAGACCCTCAACTGTAAGCATCTCTTATTGACAGCGACTTTCTTAACCAATGATAGATCTTTATGAAACAGCTTCTTTGTCTGAGCCTCAAATCTCCTGCTCATTAATTTTTACTGGGTGACTGTTAATATTAGAAGTCAGACAGACATTCTCTTCATGCCTGGTTTTTAAAAACATAAGATCAAATGCATGTTTAAATACTGTCCAGTCACATTTGCCCTTAACTAATTTTTTTTCAATTGAAAGAACAAGGAACAATTGCATGTTCATGGAAAATGGGAAAATTATAGAAAACAAGCTACATATATGTTCAATTCTAGGCTTACTGTGCCAAGTACTACAGAATTTGTTATCCTTGTCAATATTTGAATGCAATCATTTTATTGCAATTTGCAATAAAATAATAACAACACAGGGTAAAACTACAGCTGGAAGAGACAAGAAAGAAAATTGGGGATAGAAACAAATCCTGAATTCTATTCTTTTTGTGGCATCAGTAACTTTAGAGTATATCTTATACATGCAATCCTTGTTTAACATCAATAATTACTGGAGGCTTTTCCATTGACTCTATTGGAAGCTGGCTGTAAAGCAAAGTCAAATAGTGATCACAAACCTGGGACATTGCAAGTTATACAGATAGTCTTCAACTTATCACTGTAATAGACTCTGACAATTACAATTGTAAATCCTGAAGATTGTAAAGCAGGTCCTCACATGATTGACTAATTTATTTATTTTTTTGCAGCAGTTATTAAGTGAACACGGCAGTCATTAAACAAACACTGCACTCAATAAGCGAACACTGCACTCATTAAGCCAAACTATTATATGCTGTGGGGCATTTTTTGCCAAAAACCAGAAGTAAATGCTGGTTTTCAGCAAAAACATAAATTGCAGTCATGTGACTTCGGGACACTGCAAATGGCCGTAAATGGAGGCCAGGGCTGAATGCCCAGAATGCAGTCAATGACTGGGAGAGGGGGGGAGTGGGGAGGGGAGGGGAAGCTGGTTGTCAGAATTTCTGAACTGGGTAACTTTGGGAGAGGTCCATCATCACTTTGAATGTTCGCTAAGCAACCTTACCATTAGTCAAGGACTAACTGCAAGTGCAATGACTGCTTGCAAAGTTACTTTTTCAGCACTGTTGTAACTTTGCTTGCTAAACATGGTAATTCTTAAGTGAGGACTGCCTGTAAAGCAGTATTCTATTACTTGAATATTTTGTAGGTTTTTAAAAAAGATTGCTATCTTATACAGTATAAGATGACATAAAACAAGCCAGAAAATGTAGCTTCCTAATTCCTCCCTCCCTCCCTCCTCTTTCTTTCTTTCTTTCTTTCTTTCTTTCTTTCTTTCTTTCTTTCTTTCTTTCTTTCTTTCTTTC
>WNWU01000043.1:3720062-3794445 GCA_012654045.1 Ptyas mucosa | reverse complement strand
TTCTTTCTTTCTTTCTTTCTTTCTTTCTTTCTTTCTTTCTTTCTTTCCCCTATATAAGCTTTAGTTGCATTTTGCTTTTATCTCTATTGCAATGAAACCATACTCACGGTATTCCAAATTGCTCAGCATCTACATATGATCTTCACAACAACCCTTGCAAGCAACATAATTTGAATGCAAATAATTTGATCCAAGTCATCTTTCTATGTGAAAGTGAGTTGTTCAGTACATTCTTTAAAAAAAAAGAAGAAAAGAAACCTCTACACATTCAGAAACATATAGGGAGGGGCTCATCACAAAGGAGCCTGAAAGTGTGACGAGACAATTTATACTGACAGGCAGGCAGACATCTATGCCAAGAACTTTGATCAGCCACATCTCTCTCGGGTTTTTTGTAGACTGCATTGCTTGAAGATACATGAGTTCTTTTCAGGT
The DNA here is from genome assembly GCA_012654045.1 of Ptyas mucosa. Taxonomy (NCBI): domain Eukaryota; kingdom Metazoa; phylum Chordata; class Lepidosauria; order Squamata; family Colubridae; genus Ptyas; species Ptyas mucosa. The sequence goes on along the minus strand of WNWU01000043.1, from coordinate 3,794,010 downwards.
TTAAATGTTTACCATAGGAAATCCTAGGAAACAATGTGAAAGCAAGCTGTCATATCACATTTGAAAGGGCAGACTCCCGCTTGTAATGCAACTACTTCAATCTAAGTAAGAGATTTGGGGGAGTGCAGATTGAAGAGGACCTACTTGGTTCCCCCACCCATCCCCACTCCATTTTTAACATTTAATTGTGTGTTATCAGTTTAATCTGTCCTAGACGAGTTTGTGTGTCCTCATTGCTGCTTTGATGAAGGGGTGAATTCCAGCCCCACCATCAGCATGTCTTGGAAGCAAAAGCCTTTGATCTAAGCTGCGCAAAAGCAACTTTCCACCTCTGGAGTCAGATCGAGGCTTTGAGGCAATCAAGCAAGAAAAGCTCAGTGAAGCTCTGCGGAAGGAAAATAAATGTTGCACTGAAGTACGATGAAATATAAATAACAAAATCTCTTCGTGTTGCATAAATATCATACGTGAGCATGGACGAAAGGTTATAGGAAGTGGAGAGAAAAAAAAGACAACCTACAAAACACAATGGGAAAAGAAAGCGTTGCAGGGAAGTATGGCTCGTCCCAACCAAACATGGGAGGAGCAGCTTCCTATTTAGCTGCAGCCAACCACTGAACACGTGCTAGAAACTAATGTGCACATTTCATAGGAGAGAGAGAGAAAGATAACCAAAACTATATTTTCTAACAGTTTGGCCCGGCAGAAATTTGTATTTTATATGCAAAACTTTTGTTTTCTAGCAAGAATGTTTGCAGGGTGTGGTCAACAAGATGGTGACTGCTATGGTGTGATCAAAACTTTGCCTGTCCTTTAGGTGTAAAAGATCTCCAAGCCATAGAATAGCACTAGCATTTAGACTTATATACCACTTCACAGTGCTTTCCAGCTCTCTCTAAGCAGTTTAGAGTCAGCATATTACCCCCAACTATTTGGGTCCTCATTTTACCCACCTCAGAAGGATGGAAGGCTGAGTCAACCTTGAGTCTGGTGAGATTCAAACTGCCAAATTGCTGGTAATCGGCAGTCAGCGGAAGTAGCCTGCAGTACTCCATTCTAACCACTGTGCCACCCCAGTTCTTATTTAAAGAATGCCTTTAACGCTGAAGGAAAGACTGCTCAGCAAGAACCAGCAGACTCATGGAAACGGGTGTCTCGCTAATGCAGACTTGACGTAACCCCAAACTGGAATGCATTCATAAGAAGACAGGGAAAAACACTATGGACAGCAAATTCTGCAAGGGGTACTTGAGCCAACATCAACATTTAGCACTGAGAAGTGAAGACACAATCTTGTGGCAGGAGCATCTGCAGCAAACCACAATGACTCCAAAATAATGTTACAGATTTTGGTGATGTCAACAGACAGATGCTCTCATTACATACATATGTCCTGACATCCTGACATCTGACACAGCTACATTAGCCAGTTGTGTGACAATATTGCTAGTAGACACATATTTATCTCCCTTTAAACATTGCTAGGGATGTTCATGGGTTGTGGTAACCAGGAGAAACATGTAAACCTTCTGCAAATATTCTACAAATTTATACCCAAAAGGAAGCCAAGGTTGTTCCTTTTGGTTCCTAAAGGAAGGAGTAGATCCAACAAGCTTGGAGGATATATGGATCTATTTGTGGTAAACATTTAATGACATTTGATAACTACACAATCATTTTGATGATGGGACCAAATAGCAATAAGCATTTGTTTCAGTTCTTCCAGCAGCATGGCTTCCTGCGCTCTCAATTTCCTGCTTGACCCACAGGCTATTTCCCTCCAACTCTATCATGATGCTATGTTTCTCAACCAAATACAAATTTAAGACATGTGGACTTCATCTCCCAGAATCCCCCAGCCAGCCATGCTGACTGGAGACTCCTGGGAGTTAAAGTCCACACATCTTAAAGTTGTTAAGGTTGAGAATCACTGTTCTAGGATATGCCAGATGTTTCAACCAGATTAGCCACTGCACCTCCCAAGAGGTTTCAGTGAGTCTTCTGAGTCATTGGGACCTAGTTACGAGGGTATAGTGCTTTTCAATTTTATGGAGATGACTCATCTTCCATAAATATATATCCAACAGCTGAAGCTTCACTGGATGTTACTATATCTTTCAGCAAGGTAACATCTCACAGCAGCCCTTTGCCAGAAGCTCTAGTATTTTCTGGAATGTTCCCAAAGTAGATTCAATATTTTTACCTCAGGAGGTCTTTCTGACAGCTGCAGAACAGCCCTGAAGTTGCTCTAGTATGCCATATGGAAAATAACATCTTAAATTTGGAGCCCAAAGCCCTGCTATTATCATTTAGCAGAGATTTATTTGCCAAGGAAATTCCACTCCAAATTATGTGGAATGCAACCCTTACCCCCAGAAGACTGCCTTGGTTGAGTTCTCCTGTTTGAATTCCAAAATATGTTCTAATATGTGGGCACATCTGTTTATGCATATTACCCAGATTTACATCTGAGAAATCAGAGATACTATAATGCTTTTCATGCAAAATTAAACAATCTAACATGAAACAGGAATTTTAAAATCATAAAATTGTTAGAAATCTTAAAAAGATCTTCTAGGCCAACTCCTTGCTCAATGTAGGATCCACCAGAGAATCTCTGACACATGACCATTGTGCCACTAATGAAGCACTCAACATGTATGACAATTTGCACAGTCAGAAAAATCCTCCCAAGCTTGAACTTCCTTCTTTATAGTTTTAACACTTATGATTCTGTCTTTCTTTGTGATGGCACATTAGTTAGAATGCAGTATGGCAGGCTAATTCTGCCTACTGTCAGGAGTTCGATCCTGACTGGCTCAAGATTGACGCTGCCTTCCATCCTTCCAAGGCAAAATGAGGACCCAATTTGTTGGGGGCAATATGCTGATCCTGTGTAAACTGTAAAGCATTATCAAGTGGTATATAAGTCTAAGTGCAATTGCTATTGCTATTGCTTCCACAACAATACAGTGTAAGTCTATTTTCTCTTTTTATGCAACAATGCTTTAGATATTTAAAGATTAACATAACTCCCCCAGTCTTTTCTAGGCTAAACATACCAACGACTTTTTTCCAAGACTTTTGCCTGCCTTGATTATGGTTCTCTGAACTCTACTTAGACTGAAACAGAGTGGAGGGATGCATTCTCCAGCCCATCCTTTGGATATCTCTGATCCATGGTGCCCATTTATAAACACAGTACTTAGCAGCTCACAATAATGTACATAACACTCCCTTTTCCCATTTTTCCCTTGTAGAGTAAGTTGGGTTAAGAGACAGAGAGAGCCACTATCCCAAAATTACCCACTGACTTTCTATGACTTACAAAGTCTTGAATCTTGGTCTCCTGGTCCTCATCCAACCTCTTCACCATTACAGCCATTGTTTTTCAATATGGACAATACCATCCATTATGGAGTTCTAGTTCTACCATTAATTTGCCCTTGGCTGAAAAGAAAAACCTGACATGTGTGTTAGGATGGAGTTTAACTTTTCTTCATCCAATCCTCATTTCTAAATGTTTATATCTGCAGGCTTCCCCTGGTGAAATCTTTGCAGAACTGAATTCATTCTTTCTTTGCTTGGGCAATTGATTTGCACAAACAAAATAGTCCCTGTCTAAGATGTTTATGACCCTTTCTCCAAGTTTATGAATCTCTGGATAATTGCAAGAATTTGAAAGAAACACTAAAAGGTTATGACTTTTTCATTTCTTCTTTTTATTTTTCATTCCTGAACTCTTAAAATAGTTTGGAAGGTAATCTGACATATCTAATAGAATCATATGCCAAATGTCTCCTTGAGAGAATTATGCATTTTACCATGTCTGCTGTTTTATTTTTAGCATCAATGGGCATGGATTATTGATTCTCTTCTGTTTTAATCCTGATTCGCTCCCCTCTGCCCTATCATATTAGGGAAGTGGTCCAATCTATGCTTTCTTGATGGGAGTGGAAATTTCCTCTTTAAAATGGCAAGACCATGGTGCAAAAGCCGCGTGCAACTATTTGAAAATGAATGTGCTTTAGTGGCTAAAAACTAGGATCCAAGTTATTGCTAAGGAGATGCACACAAGTTATTGCTAAAGAACTTAAATTTATATGCCACCCTGAGTCTTCGGAGAGGGGCGGCATATAAATTGAATTAATTAAATTAAATTAAATTAATTAAATTAAATTAAATTAATTAAATTAATTAAGAGATATTCTGTTTCTCTCTCTCTCTCTCTCTCTCTCTCTCTCTCTCTCTCTCTTTCTCTCTCTCACACACACACACACACACACACACACACTCCAATATATCTCTCATACAGTGGTGAAATCGAATTTTTTTTTACTACCGGTTCTGTGGGCGTGGCTTGGTGGGTGTGGTGTGGCATGGTGGGTGTGGCGGGGAAGGATATTGAAAAATCTCCATTCCCACTCCACTCCAAGGAAAGGATACTGCAAAATCCGCATTCCCTCCCCACTCTGGGGCCAGCCAGAGGTGGTATTTGCCAGTTCTCTGAACTACTCAAAATTTCCGCTACCGGTTCTCCTGAAACTATCAGAACCTGCTGGATTTCACCTCATACCATTTTCATGCTGAAAATAGAACCCTAAATTTATATTGCTTTGAGCTCCTGGAGAAAAGATGGAATATAAATCTGACAAAGAAATACCTTTTATTTCTACTTCATCGCTGTAGGTTGTAAAGAAGCAGAGTGAAGGTGGGGAAAAGGTTACCATTCAAGCTTCACAGCCTGCAGTCTTAAGGGCCTACTAGTTCTACTCAACAGATTAATCTCTCAGACTTGAAATGGTTCCAGGGAACACTGTGTTTCCCTGAGGTCTTAGATATAGAAATAAAAAATGATTACTTTTTCATTTTTATAAATACAAAAGCCAACATATTTATGTTCATTTTAGATTAAACAAATAGCCTCCAGGTATATTAAATACTGTAGCTCTGGTGGATATTCAGGAAAGGCTGCACCCACAGTGCCAAAACATTAGAAAAACAATGTCCAATATCCAACCACCCCAAGCAGAGATTTCTTAGAAATTCAGAATTGTGAATTGGAAAAAAAAAAAAAACCACCATGAAAGCCAAAGCCATTCCTTCTTTTCCCTTTCCTTTCTTGCTTGTCTTCAGGAACAAGGGGGGATAGAAATCTCAGCTTCTTTCAATATAATCCTATCTTGATTGCGATGGAGGACTTCGGGTAAAGAAAGGCCTGTTGTTAGCCAGATCTAACAAGCTCTGACTTGTCACACTGCTCACAATGCATAAAGAGATCTTAAATTGAGGAACCCAAATAGAAAGAGACAGAGCTGAAAATAAGAGTGGCTTTCTAGAAGTTTTCTGAAAGGACAACGGTGTACGAAAGAGATGAAGAACCAAGAGTTTTCAAATGTCATATACATTTATGACAATTAGAGGGCATCCATGTACAGATTAGGCTAGCTTGGGTTTCAAAGGGCTGGAGATCCTAACACCTAAGTGTTGGCTAGTTTTGACTTTTCAGGCTAGTTTTGCTAAAAGGTTGGTACTGCAACCCTGGAAAGATAAATGTATATCCAGTGGTGGGATTCAGACGGTTCGCACCACTTCGGGCGAACCGGTTGTTAACTTTCTGAGCAGTTTGGCCAACTGGTTGTTGGAAGAAATCATTAGGGCAGAGAACCGGTTGTTAAATTACTTGAATCCCACCACTGCGTATATCCCCATTTACTCAATGATTGAAGAGCTGATAACCCCAGACTAGATTGTCTATAGATTTATCCAGACTTTGTATGGATAAATATATTTTGGGACTCATTTATATAACAAAAAAGTATGATAAGTGATAAGTGATGTGTGCGTGTGTTTGTGTGTGTGTGTGTGTGCATCAATATTTGTCTTAGATAATTATTTATAAAATTTTATATGTTTATCGTTCTCCCAGCATATTATTTACTGTATCTTATTATTTCCTGTTGCATTTTTTCACTTTCTTAAGCACTTGTTATTTATTTTTTTATAATGTGCTTCTTTTTGTATTTTGTTTCTTTTGTTTTTTCCTGTTATTGTTTTAAAAAGCAACAAATATTTATTTTAAAAAAACCTTTTGAACAGTGTTTGAGTTATAGATCGAGATGACATTAAGAAAAAAACTGTAAAAGCAAACTAACACAACATTGAGGGCAGTGGTGGGTTGCCCCCGGTTTGGACCGGTTCTATAGAACCAGTAGTAAAACCGGCGGGAGGCTCCGCCCACTGACCCTGACATCATCAGGAAGCTTCTGCTCATGTGCGCGACACCATTGCGAACCAGTAGTAAAGATAAGTAGAACCCACCCCGATTGAGGCACACCTAACAGCAGTGTTTTCCCAATAGTGGGAACTAAACTCCTGTCTTTAAGACAACCATGACTCTTTCTGCTTTCTTCCTAAAGTTTCAGTGACACGCTTCTGGTGCCTGTTTGTAGGCACAGTTTATTTATTGATTAAATCTACTTGCCACCCATCTCGCTAACAAACGACTTTGAGTGGTTTATAAATATCATAAAAACAGAGGTACAAACACTGAAATATTAAATAAACCTAAATTAGATAAGTTAAAACCAGAACACTATGAGGTGGAGGTGGGGCTGCCTTCCTACTCCACTAACCACTTCCAATATACAATGCCCATATTGGGACCCCAAGCTTCTTGGCAGAACCAGAGGCAGGTTTTGAATTTAGACAGGATCCTCCCTCCCTTCAACTTCAGCCAATTGGGTATGATATTGGAATAAAAGCACCCCTTTCCAAGCATACTGACATCTATCCCAGCTTGGAAGAGACTTTTCATTATGAGAGAGGAATGAGGACTTTGCAGCCAACTTCCCCTCATAGTCACCATTTAGATTGTTTTCTAAACAGTGAAGCTAATTGACCTTCCAGGCTTAGTGTATTGTGTGACTCAGGACCATATGTTAACTAAGGTAATATGCTTTAATGGGAACCATGTTTCATTTCCAAACATTGAATTTATAAATTTCACCCACTTTTGGAAAAAAAACGTTTTTGAAATACTTTGGCAGGCTACCTAGGTTTATTTTCCACCATATTGAATAAATTGGCACACAAACGTGCCCATTTCACTGCTCATCTTGACTCTGGACTATTTGTGAATAAATTAATATCCTCAGCCTGCAATGCTAATCCTTCAGCTCCCTGCTTGGCGTCTGTCCCTGTGAAAATGGCCTGTTAATCCCCAGCACCTGCTGCTTGTTGTTTAAACAAATACAATCTGTAATGTTTGTAGTGTAAGAGTTCCTTTATTAAATGGGGAAAGAGAGTGGGTGATCAAGCTATGAATCACTTCCATCCTAATTCACAAGCAAACTGCAATTTCAGACAGAGAGAGATGATGCTTTGTGTCACACAGAATTGAATCACTGAAATAATTTTGTCGGCAGTGTTCCGTATGACTAAGCAATCAAAATTCAAAAAGAACAAACCTATCCATTCAAAATGTGCTAACATAATCTATACATTTCCCCCCACACACCCCGAGTCATATATTTGGGAGCTTGCAAACTTTGTGGTTGAAATTAAATGTCTCAGTCCATTAGTTGCTCATTTTAACTTGACCCACCTATAGCTGGCCTGAAAATTGCCCTAATGAGATGGATGTGAAAGAGCATTACATCAAATGAACATTTTAAGGATCTCTGGTAATTTGCTGTGTGCTGTGAGCACATTAGGAAAATATATCTATATTTTGACATAGAAGAGATGGTGGGCGGTATTCTAATAAAAAGTAAGGCAAGGCTGCTTCTTCCAAAATAGATAACCTAGTAAATTGAGAATTAGGGAATGGGAAACCCTTTCTTCTTCTTCCTTCTTCCTAGTGTATTCCCGCAAAGTCAGGGTCCACTTTTCGTATCAATGAATGCCACTTTGCATGGTCAACTATGTCTCCGGGGAGCAGGGCCATCGCTTGGATGTCTTTGTTGATGGTGTCTTGCCATCTCCGTTTTGGATGCCCACAAGGTCACGGGCCATTGATCTCTAGTTGGTAGGCTGTCTTGGCAACGGTGGAAGGTACTGCTCTCTGGACGTGTCCATACCAGTGGAGCCAGCCTTCTCTCATCTTCTTTGTAATTGGTGCCATACCATAAATGGCACCATTCAAGAAGGAAGATGCCCGATGTCCAACGGAGCACCTGCATTTCCATGGCATGGAGATAGCTTTCAGTCCCTGTTGTTGCGGCTCAGCATTCAGTGCCATACAGTGCAACAGGGTGGATGGCTGTCTTGTAAATCTTAGATTTAAGACAGGTTGGCATTCGTCTGTCATAACACACCAGTGAGTTCTCGCCAATGCATCCAGGCTACATTCACCCTTACTCGCACCTCGCCATTGATGTCACCATTGCCTTGGAGATAGGATCCCCAAAAATGGCCACCTTCTTTAGGTTTTCTCCATTGATTTGAAGCATTCCAAGGGTGGTAACAGTCTCTAAGTGCTCAGTTTTCTTGATGTTGAGGCGGCATCTGGAATGGTTAAGGCAATCATTCCATTGAAATGGGAAATCCTTTGCTAGCATTGAATTTATCTCCTACATGGATTCTGTGTTATTTCTTTTCATCCACAGAATAGATAGACAGACAGATATCCATATCTCTATCTCTATCTCTATATATCCATTTATATTTATCTATCTATCTCTATCATCTATCTATCATCTGTTCCAGCATCCTTCAATCATTTTCAACTTCCAGCGTTTCACAGAATTTCTTCACAACAGATATTTATTTATTTTTTTAAAAAAAGAATTCTGGACAAGATGGTTTTAAATGCTGTTAATCAACAATTTGCTTGCTTTAATAAAATTTTATATATTATGATAGAGCTGGTTCAGCTGATAAAAATGCAATCTCTTTGAACAACTTTTATTTCTGTCCATTCTCAGATTTTTTTGTAGCTTTTCTTCTTTTTCTGCCCAGCACTTTTCTACATAACTAGAGACAGTTTGGGATTGACGTTAGTTTAATCCAGGTTTATTGTAATCATGGTTCGTTGAAAAACACATAAGGGGCTCAGTTCCCACATTTGGCTAAGCCAAAAAGCATACTTTATCAACCATAGTGCCTAAATTCATCCATCACATGGCGTTAAAACCAAATTATATGATTTTTTAATTGCATGTATTGAATCTGGCCATATATCAATATATTAGTTGGTGGTACAAAACTGTAGGCTCTGATGAATGTGACACTTTGCAGTTTCATTGAACCAAACAATAAGATACTCTCAGTTTTGGTTTCCTTTATTTTTAATCTGTGATTTGAAAATTAACAACTGACCTCAATGGTTCTTCTCACCATTCAAAAATGACATTGTTGATGATTTTTAAAGTTTCATGCATGGGCAGACTTACTATACAACGTATACATTTGGAGCGGTATAGAAATAAAATATATTGGGGAGGGAGTGCCAATATGGGGCTAGTCTTTTGTGGGGAGATAGTAACTGTGGTCTAGGTTTCACTTTACTGATCTAGGAAGCGACTATATCAGAGGTCTTCAAACTTGGAAGCTTTAAGACTTGTAGACTTCAACTCCCAGAATTCTCCAGCCAACATAGTTATGCTGATAGTTATGCTAGCTGGAGAATTCTGGGAGTTGAAATCCACAAGTCTTAAAGCTGCCAAGTTTGAAGACCTCTAGACTATATAGATCAAGGACATGATGTGTCCTTGATGTGATTTTCAATAGCTTTACTATCTCTAACAGGAGGTTTCATGTCACAGGACTGAGGAAGATTTCTGGCTGAAATTGTCAGAACTGCCACCTCACACTTCCACTTCGCAATTGTTCAATGCCAGTCTGCCATGGACCTTGGGAGGGTGGAAAGGAGGGCAAATGCTTGGGGGAAAGTGAAACTGATAAAACTGATACGTGCCTCTCAGAGATGAGACTTCAAGGTCGTTTCCCTAGGAGAAGAATGCAGCTATGACTGTTTCAAAAACACCTCTTTTTGGATGATGGGGGGGCAAGGGGGATCAGCAATGGGAAGTGTCTGGGAGGGAAAAATTATACCTAGAGATTTGGCGCACAAACTTCAGTTCTGACTTTGCTTTACTTTATTCTACTTGACTTTTAATAAAGCATGCCTTCTTCACCAAATGCAGTCAAGGATGACTCTTATTTAAAGGTTCCAGCTGATGCAGGTCTGACAGAAATTTTGAGAGGCTACCTCAAAAGATATTTATATTAATTAATGGCTACTCATCTTACCACAGGAAAACTCAGATGTCAACATCCATCAACTATAGTTGACGTGGACAATCTAGAAAAATGGCCTAACTCAGCATAAAACATTCCCAATGGCATACATAGGGAAATATAATTTAAATGTGGCAATGCTTTTATGTTTCTTGCTCTTAGAGAAGTGGCAGTGACGAAAGGAAATAAAAGGTAAGAATCAGATGTCAGAAGCTGTGCTTCAGGGACCAGCTTTCTTTCACTGATGGAGAAGAAGGGCAATAAATGCCTTTGAATGCCTGGTATTAAAAATATGCAAAATAACATTGAAAAAGGAAAAAAAACGTATCTATCAATATAGTGTTTTTAACTTTCTAATAACTATAGCAATATTATCAGATTTACATCAAACAGCCATTTTGTAATAAATTATAAAAATAAATGCTTTAGCTTTAACATATATAGCTACCTAGTTTTTTTAAGAGAAAAGTTATTCAGGGTATAGAATCCTTGAATTGACAGACAAATTAATACTTTTGAAGATTAATCATATGTGGTGTGAATCTAACAGAAGATTGGTCTATTTTTTGGTTGAATCCTTGTCACATACAAACATTCATCTTTCTGATACAGCTCATTTCTCCATCAACATGTGGTTTTTTTCTTGCCACTTTTTAAAATGTATACTGTCTAAAACTATGCAGGTGTGCAAGCATTTTACCGAAAAGAAAAGCATTTTTCCTAAAATATTAAAATATCTTGTGCATGTTTTAGCCCTCTTCATTTTTTTATGTTTGCAGGATTGAGAACATTGGAAAAGCTGCAGCCATAAAAGCATAATACATCTCATCAAAGAAGCCCAAATGTGTTGATTTGGGCAGAAATATAAAATGCTTTTTCATCTCTCAGTCTAAGCCTCCAATAACAAATGTCATGTGACTTAAAGTCATTTGGTTAATAACTGGAAGAAAAAGGGTTTGAGCTGGCATCTCTTCTAGCAGTTTAGGATTTGAATTTTAAAAGGTTGCTCAGTAAATTTTTATGACTGAGCATAAAACTCAATTTACCAAGTTCCTAGTCCAACATCTTAATTATTATACTATATAGTATAGTATACTACTATACTACTGACTTTCTTTTAACCCTTTTACCTTTGGTGTCTCTTGTTTGGGGGCTTTGTTGAATAACATCCATGGTTATAAAAAGATCACAGGTTTTTCTGCCATCAAAGATAATATTAGACAAAAACTGAAGAGGAACAAATATCCAAAATACAGCCAAAAGCTTTTGATAATGTAGCTCTAGTATGGGCATATGAACCATGACTTTCTAAGGCATAAGCTCAAAGGGCTGGTTGCCATTCAAATGAAGAACATATTTTTGGCTTTAGAAGATGATAGCTGAATTGCAAGCACTTCCAGTCCTTATTGGACTTGGTCCATCATGCTGAAATTAGCTGGGTAGCATCCCAGAGATGCTCTTTTTAATTACAGCCCTTCAGTTATCAAACATTCTTCTTGGGAATGCTCAGTTGATGCATGCTTCATTAATTTGTAGGTGCCATTTGAAATAATGTTAGATTTCAATCCAATAAACCACTGATGGACATCCCATCCTTTTTAGACTGTATGTGATTTTTCTGGCCTCTAATCCCCAACTAAGTTTTGATAGTTGTTTGCGCCTCAGAGATGAACCTCAATGAATCCAGCTGGTTCTCAGCACCTCCACTCTTCTGTAATTCTACCTTCTGATGCTCCCTCCTGTGGGAAGTCCCTCCCCTCCCCGAAGAATGAAATATTTTGGGAAATATTAAAAAGGCAGAATATTATATTTCCGTAAAGGAAAAATGGAGAAACATGCTCTTGGAGACAGAAAGCAGCCTCCAAGTCTTTCTTAATAGCCCAGCAGATACTGAGGCCAGCTTTTGGAAATGCAGATTTGGTAATCCATGCAAGATAGGATATTTTGAAACAAAGGCAGCATGGTAGGATTAGAAGCAGCCGTCACCCAAGATCCAACACAGGAAAAAGCCATTAAGCCACGATAGGAATTGCCCAACACCCTTTCAGAACACAAGCCCTTTCGTTGTATCACCCTCAGAAACTTCAACCAAACTTAGCTCAGACAAACACCTAGAGCCAGCTATGACCCCTACATAACCCCTACATGGCTAGAGTCTAACAACAGCCAATAGAATACATGTTCTTGCACAGGAACTCCATTTTGTCAGCTGCCCAGAACCCATGTGGTTCTGCTTCATCATTAAACTATCTTTCCAATCAGTCTCCAGGTTTCCAGTGTCTTTCTCCAGGATTGGAACTGAACCAGATAGATATTTCTTCCCACACTCCTTAGAGATCAGGTTGGGAGGGGGGAGGTAGTTGAGCTTCTGCTGAGAATCTAATTTAACTATTTGCTGGCTTTGCTCCTTTACTCTTCCATGCCATCCCATCCATACAAAAGAAGAAATAGTGAAAACTGGACAGTGCCTATATAATGCTATTAAGGCCTACCTGATGCTGCTCTGGGTCACAAGAGGCCTTCATTCTTGAAGCAGGTTTGGAGAAAGCTCTTCTATACCCTCTCAAAACTGTGCAAAAACATGCCCCGTTCTGCCAAATTTTGGAGTCTCCAGAGGTCATGCAATTTCCAAAGGGTGCAGAGGTTGCATAAGAGCACATTCCATTCTCACACAGTCTCCGCAACCTCTGATAATCGTGCAAGGAGACAGACATACTTTTGAGAATATTTGTTGTTGGGTGTTGGTGGACACTGGTACGCCACCCAAAATGTTGTGATATGTCTGTCACTTTTGAAACACATCAGAGGTTCACCATTACTATTCTAGAATGTTTCTGATTCATGTTGTGGTCCACCTGCAGCCTATGGAGCTGGCAGTGGAGTCGGACAGTGAGGAGGCTGGGGAGGACAATGGGCCAGTCCTGGAGTCTGGGGAAGGCCTGGACGAGGGCTCTGCATCAGAGGCAGAGATGGGGCCAGGGCCATCTGGGAGTGATGCACGAACTCCATAAGGCTTAAAAGAGCAGCAAAGGCTCGTGGGCTCTTTTTAGGAAAGCAACATTGCTAAATCTGTTTCCAGTTGGCGTCTCTTGTTTCTGAACTTTGTGGGGCTTTGCCAAGAAAGGCCTTTGGCAGGGTGCCAAAGAACATAAAGGTTTGTGATAAGCTTGAAGGACTTTTTCTGAAGGACTTGTTTTGGAATTAATTTGGATTAAGCGGGGAATGAAGTAATTCTCAGCTGTTATAATAAAATAGGTTTGTTTCAGTCTAATTTGTGTCTTCTAATGACTAAGTGAGCCTAGGTCACAACAATTCACAGAATAGATACAGGAAATCAGTCCGGCTCCCTGATGAAGCACCCCCCCCCCCCCAAATCCTTGTTAAGGCTAAAGAAATAAAGAAAAAAGATGAGCAAGAAAATATGGTGCTATCTATATGCGTTCTTCTTAAAGGCCCAATGATTTCTCTCCATCCGTTCTCTCTGCAGTGACAATACGCTAACATTCATGAGTTTATTCAAGGAGGTAGGAAGTTTAACTGCATGCCTGTATGTCAGTACCCGTTGCTTGCCTTCCCTTCTCTGCCACCTATTCCCTTTTCTTAATGGACCCCTTTTGTGTCCCTAGCTGGGCTTCAGGGATTTTAGAATGGAGTTTCTCATCTAAGTCTTCTCCACATGCATGACGGCATGGTGACATTGATCGCTTTTGTGTTCAGCAGGTTGTTAAACATATCCCCTCTCTCTGTTTGTATCAGGATGTAAGTCTTTAAAAATAAATGAAAAACAACCCTTCCTCCTTTGAACAGCAGGATCTCTGGATGCGTTTGGGTATGTGCATAAGTCTTAGACACCTGCTGCCTTCCTAATGCTTCTTAATCTTAACATGCACAAAGAAATAAAAGGAAGCTGCTCCTCAAAAGAAAAAGAAAAAACCCCCCAAATGTTAACCTGAATGCTTATTACATTTTCTCATGATACTGATACCCTTCATACCTTACTTTCTGAGCACCTATGAGAAGAAATAAGGTTTCAGAACCTGTTTCTACAAGGCTGTTAACACTGCAAAAAAGATGATAAAAATAATCCAAAGTCTCATCCTTTCTCTTTCCTGAATGTTGACATGAACACTTCAGCTTTACTGGAGAAAAGATGTGTTGAAACTCACTACTCTGTGTGTCAACCCAGTTACATTCAGGGTTGTTGATCAAGGGAAGGAGCGCAGCTCCGATCTTCTGCTTGCCTTTTGTGGAAATCAAGTCAAGTCAAGTTAATCTTACTTAGGTTTCCAGACAAACACACTCACCTTCTCGTTTTTAAGTCTACAAGTCTCACTAACCGTTATGCAATGCTTGTAGTTAGTACATCAAAGCCAGCCTTGCAATCAAATCTGACATGCCGTATCCCTTTTGTACACGTATCCTGGGAAAATGTGGGGAAGTGTTCTTTGTTTATGTCCTTCAGAGTGACTTTGTTCCTTAGAGCGATGCCAGTGTGAGGATCTACAGGATGAAACCATTTAGATGCTTTAATTATATGTCATGCTGAAAAACAATTTGAATATTTATGGTAAATGTAAATCTGCAGAGCTGTGCCGGGGCTGTTAGACAGGAATTATATTTATTCATAAGTTAAGCATTAGAACTTGCCAAGACTGTTGATATATTTGCATTTATGATTATTCTTTCATCTCCGATATATACAACCTATACACACATATACATACATATCTGAGCCATAAGAAATGCATCTTAAGAAAAAAACCTGCTGTGTAATGCAATTTTTTTAAAAAGCTATCGGGTACAAGAATGAACATCTTGCAAGGCAGAAAAAATGGCCTTGACTGTCCATGCCAAAAATAGGTATGCGTACATGCACCAAACAGAAATGGATGGAGCTTGTATTATAACCTCATAGCCATCATCTTGAATTTGGGACCATTCCTTGCAAACACCTCTGAGTGGCAGCCATAGTTTGTCTCAGAAGCCAGAGGTTAGCATTCTGGGGTGTTTTGATCTGCTGACTTCCTTTTGCTTGTCTTTTCTTCTGAAGAAAGAAGAAGAGAGAGAGAACCTTACAAAGGACCTGATACAGGCCGCCTCTCTCTGACTAAAAAAAGTAGCAAGATCTGGTTACTTTCAAGAAAATGTGCAGCTCCCCCTGGTGTTGAAGACATGTAATGACTTTAATCTGTGCTGAGATGGAAGGAAGGAAAAAGAAGAAAAAAGAAAAGTAGATATAGAGGAGGTAAAGCAGTGGTGAAATCCAATTTTTTTTACTACTAGTTCTGCGGGCATGGCTTGGTGTGTGTGGTGTAGCTTGGTGGGCGTGGCTTGGTGGGCGTGGCAGGGGTAGGATACTACAAAATCCCCATTCCCTCCCCACTCCTGGGGGAAGGATACTGCAAAATCTCCATTCCACCATAATCTGGGGCCAGTCAGAGGTGGTATTTGCTGGTTCTCTGAACTATTCAAAATTTCCACTACTGGTTCTCCGAACTGCTCAAAATTTCCGCTACCGGTTCTCCAGAACCTGTCAGAACCTGCTGGATTTCACCCCTGAGATAAAGAGAAGGAACAGAAAGAGAAAGAAAAAAAAGAAATCAAGTCATATAGCAATATTGCAACAGGGTGAATTTCTCCAGGGAAACAGCTAATCTTCATAGGCTTCCATTCTTTATAGCAGGGTTCCCTGAAAACATCAGCTATTCTTGTTTATTCCTTTTATATCGGCAGCCTCTTCTATTTTTATCAGTGATTGTAAGTGATTGTAAGTGAAGTACCATTTATAGGTACTTGCTATTAAGTAAAAAAGATGTTATAATTCAAGTTTAGCTGCCCTTATATACTTCACACCTCTTCACAGTGCTTTTACAGCCCTCTCTAAGTGGTTTACAGAGTCAGCCTATTGTTCCCAACAATCTGGGTCCTCATTTTTACCCACCTTGGAAGGATGGAAGGCTGAGTCAACCTTCAGTCAGGATCAAACTGCTGGCAGTTGGTAGAGTTAGCCTGCAGTACTGCATTCTCACCACTGCATCATCGTGGCTCATAATATGTCATTTTATTATGCTTCACCTTATTGCGCTTCGTGGACATTGCATTGGTTGTTGTTCTTGTTTTTTACGAGACCCTCCAGCAGCAAAAGGTTTACAACTCGCTGAAGGCTCGGATCATGATTAGCATTTCTTAGCTAGAAAATATTTTGAATTAAGGGACATACGTTGTTTTTTAGGCATAATGCTGTTGCATACTTAATAGACTACAGCAGTGATGGTGAACCTTTTTGGCACTGAGTGCCCAAACCGGAACATGCGTGCATGCATGTGCATGTGTGTGCACCAGAGCACCGGAAACCCAAAGACCAGCTGGCTGGTGTGCATGTGTGTGCTGGCCAGCTGGTCTTTGGGTTTCCGGCATGCGCATTGCCCAGCTGGTCTTCGCATGTGCCAGAGCACCAGAAACCTGAAGGCGCGCGTGCCTATTTTTTTGCTGTTTTGGGCTGTTTTCGGGCCATTTTCAGGCCGTTTTAGGCCATTTTTCAGGCCAAAAATGGCCAGGAAATGGCCTGGAAAATGGCCTGGAAAACAACCAAAAAAGGCATGGCAAATGGCCTGTTTTTTGGCCATTTGTTGGGCTGTTTTCTGGTGCTCTGGCACCTGCAAAGACCAGCTGGCTGACGCACTGGAAACCAGGAGATCAGCTGGTGACTGCATGCGTGCCCACAGAGAGGGCTTTGCGTGCCACTCTGGCACACGTGCCATGAGTTCTCCATCATAGGACTACAGTATACTGTAAACAATACTTTTATATGTGTTGGGAATTTGCTTTATTACGATAATTGTGTTATGGTGGGGGTGGGTCTAGAACTGATTTCACAATATCTCTGAAATATGCCTGTACATAAAGTAAGAAGCTTAAATAAATTGCTCTTATTTAGAAAAATATATTAGATATGCAAAATCATTTGAGAATGGTGTATAAATTTGATAAATAAATTTGAATGCTACCATGGAGGTTGCTGAAAAACTGAAAAAGATATCAAGAATAATTACATAACAGCATAACTTCTATGCAGCCTCCCTGAATGAAACATAAAGGGTTCTTATAAATGCTTTAGAAATAAGATCTGAATCAGAATTAACATTTGAATTTGTTCAAGGAATATTTTTAGATGAGCTCCAGAGTAGAAAATGAACCTATTAAAATAATATATGATCCAAATGAAGAAATAATATTAAATACTTAAGTAACATGTACAGAGAAGAGACTAGAATGTATTTCAGGTGCAAGAAAGGGGAACGTTTAAAGACTAGAGGTTTCAAATGTGAAGCAGAGTAATTCACGAGAGATTCCCAAGTTCATTAGCAAAAAGTTAAAGTTGCAATCAGGGAAAGAACTGAATAATGATAGAATGGAATTTTCAAATTTATACAGAAACATATTATCAAAAGGGATGAACTGACTGAAGTTAATAGTTACGATAAAGCTCTTAAATAATTGGCAATATAAGATACGGAATACGGAATAACAGAATTGGAAGGTACCTTGTAGGTCATCTACTCCAACTCCATACCTAAGCAGGAGACTCTATACCCGTGATGGTGAACCTATGCCACGCGTGCCACAGGTGGCATGCGGAGCCATCTCTGTGGGCATGTGAGCTGATGCCCAGGTCAGCTCTACTGTGCATGCCCGCACGCCTCCTCCTCGCCAGCAGATTTTTGGGTCTCTGCTGGGAGGGTGGCATGTGCGGAGGGGGTGGGGGTTTTAGCGCCCCTCCCCGGCACCCCATTTTTGGTTCCAGGAGGCTTCATGGAGGAACTGCTACACCAAAAGGGGGGGGCGCACCATACTCCCTGCACCCTGTTTTTGTGCTAGCAGGCCTCCTTGAAGCCTCCTGGGACCAAAAACAGGCCGCGGGGGGTGTGCTGCACCCCCCCATCACCATTTTTGGTTCCAGGAGGCTTCAGGGAGGCCTGCTAGCACTAAAACAGGGGTTGTGCATGCATGCCCAGCGGTTGGGGGGAGCACAGGGGGTGGGGCCTGCATGAGGGGTGCATGCATGGGGGTGGGGCCTGTGGGGGGCATTGCATTATGGGTGTCGGCACATGCATGCACGCTGTTGCACACGTGCGCGTGCTTTCAGCACCCGAAGAAAAAAAGGTTCGCCATCACTGCTCTATCCTGTCCAGTCTCTTCTTGAAATCCTCCAGTGTTGGAACACCCACAACTTCTGAAGGCAAGCTATTCCATTGGTTGATTGTTCCTACTGACAGAAAATGTCTCTTTATTTCTAGGTTGAATCTCTC
This sequence comes from Ptyas mucosa, assembly GCA_012654045.1. Taxonomy (NCBI): domain Eukaryota; kingdom Metazoa; phylum Chordata; class Lepidosauria; order Squamata; family Colubridae; genus Ptyas; species Ptyas mucosa. Next base: position 3,775,459 of record WNWU01000043.1, on the reverse strand, counting down.
CTTGATCAATTTCCATCCATTGTTCCTTGTCTGGCCTTCAAGTGCTTTCCCCTTCCTCTCTAATAGCCTCTCAAATATTGGAACACTGCTATCATGTCTCCCCTGGTCCTTCTCTTCACTAGACTAGCCATGCCCAGTTCTTGCAACTGTTCTTCACATGTTTTAGCCTCCAGGCTCCTCCTCATCTTTGTTGCTCTTCTTAGCATTCTTTCTAGAGTCTCAACATCTTTTTTTATAGTGTGGTGACCCACACTGGATGCAGTGTGCCTTATACAGTGATACTACTGGTAGTATCTCACATGATCTTGATTCAATCCCTTTGTTAATGCAATTTAGATTTGCATTGGCTGTTTTGGCTGCTGTCACACATCTCTGGCTTATATGTAATTGATTGTCCACTAGGATTCCAAAATCCCTTTACAGTTACTGCTATTAAGTCAGGATTCACCTACTTTTCATTTTTCTAAAAAAAAGCTAAGACTTTGCTTTTCTCTACAGTGAATTTCATTTTGTTAGAGATGGCTTAGTGTTCAAGTCTGACAAGATCCATTTGGATCTTAATGTCAGAGTTCCAAGTAACACACCCAACCAAGTAAGACTCCGAGGCAGGCAGTTCCTCAAAGATCCATTTTATTAGAGATGTCATATTGGCACTTCTGGGAAAACCTGAATCTAAAAGTCCCTTCCCCTGCAACCACATGTCCATCACATGGTCCAATCAATCCACTGTCCCAACTGGAGATGCCTCCCAGTCATGCCTCTCCAGGTGCAGGCTGAACGTCCTTGACTCTCAGAGAAAAGAATGTTGTTATGGCGAAATAACTCCACCAACTCCATGCAACCCACCTCCGACTTTCCCACAGCACTAAGTGTGGCAGCCCTGAAGATTTAAAGAAAAAGATGGCCTCCAGGGTTGACACTTGAACCTATCATCTAGGGTGTTGGGTTGGCTATTCCTGCCAGCTTAGTATCATCTGCAAATTTGATAAATTCCTCTACTATTCCATCATCTAAGTCATTTATGAAGATCAATACCGGGCCTAAGACAGAACCTTGTGGTACCCCACTGCTTACTTCCCTCTATATAGAGGTAGTACCACTAAGGACTAATTGTTGAGTACAGTTTGTCAGCCAGTTACAAATCCTTCTGATGATGATGCTATCTATCCCACCTTTTGCTAGCTTACCAAGAAGTAGGTTGTGGTCTACATTGTCAAATGCCTTACTGAAGTCTAAGTATACTATGTCCACAGCATTTCGCTGGTCTACTAATTTAGTTACTAATGATGAAGGAGAGGTTTATCTTGCTAAAGAAGAGAGTGTTACAAACAAAGAATTAAAGTTAAAGGGGGACGAAGAGTAGATATTTTGAATGCAGTACAGTACTCTTAAAATATAGACACATATAATGTCTTCAGTGTTCCAGATTTGGATGGAGGATGTTGGTCAATGACAAATTTAACAGAAAAGGGATTTACAATTATATTTAAAGGTAATGAATATGCTATTCAGAATGGGTCAGAAGGGATTGCCAGAGCAATAAAAGAAAAGTCTGCTATCTCTACAAGCAAGTAACACAGAGATTGCATTCATATTTGGCATCACCATTTAGGACGTAGGCTTCCCCAAGGCAGACTGGAATTACAATGGCTAATCTGGAGACCTTTTAAGATGACCTCATGCTCTGCAGTGATTAGATGTGAATGCAGATCACAGTTCAAGCAAAATGTAGCTCCTTGTCTGAAGAAAGTCCAAAGAGAGCTAAGAATCCTTTTGCATGTAAGCATAATGATACATATAAATCATAAGGCTACCGAAACATCTGGGAACCGATACTCACAATGGCAAAATCAGAACAAGTAATTTTTTTCAATGCAACCTTCACGATAAGAACAGACAATGGAGGTCAATTTACAGAAAGAAAAATGGAAAGCTTTTTAACAACATCAGAATCAAATTCCTTATCTGCCAGAGCAAAATGAGGAACGATTAAAAGACATAGTAACTTATATGTTGACTGAAACTGAATCAGAAAGACATTAAGGTAGGGCAATATTGACATTTAGGTTTTGTATCAAATAGATTCTACTTCAAAGCAATGACTATAATGCTCTAAAAGCTTTGGCACTGGAAAAACACAAACACATACATATGAGATATTGAATGTAAAGCCCAGTTAGAAAAATAAACGATGGAACTGATTTAAAATCCATAGCATACAAAATACTGAATCTAAGTACAGATAATAGCACAATATTGTGATTTTACTTCAGAAAGATTTGAATTTTAATATGTTGGCCACAATATAAGGAGAAAAAGAAAGACTGGTTGAGCCATCGTGAAAATCAACAGAAATAAAAAGGGTTCCAAAATGAGTCTTTTCATGCTGAATTAAGAGTTCAGCTAGAAGTGATCTCTTTTCAGGATGAAAGTTTGGTTATTTTACTATTGATGATACTATTGAGATTCAAACTAGAACTTTGCCTGCATTTGTCCTAAACTCTCTCCTTCCAAAATAAAAATCAGGGTGTAGGAATGTAAGGCGGAAAAAAAATCGATAGACTTAAGTAAGTCAGATCTTTTTAGATGAAAGAGAGAAGATTCAACTAGATCTGGCTCAACTGAAGTAATTTTAGCCACTTCTCCAAGTTTTCTGCAGAGCAATGTATAATAAGCAACCAAAAGGCGGTAGCTGGAAGCATCCAAAATTAATAAGCGCTGCCATTTTCAAGTGATACTAATGAGTGAACGGTGACAGGGACCTCTGTGTAACTAGCAACAGTTTAGCAAAACTGTTTTTCAAAATTGGAAAAATTAAGTTGTGTGGATTTTAATTTCCAGAATTGCTGACTGGAGAATTCTGGAGTTGAAGTCCACACAACTAAAAGTGCCAAGTTTGAAAAAAAACACTGGTTTAGTAGGATGCAATATTGCAACTCTTCGCTAGATGAATCCAGAACTGCCCATAGTCTGCCCCAATTTTTCTACAATGTTCTGCAATGTTGTTATATGTCGTTATATGCTTTGCTGTATGCGACTGTGCATTGACATACACAATGCCATTGTTATGTGGCAGGCAGCATCTGGGGACTATGATGACCTTAGAAGGTCACTGTGGGGTTCCCACGGCGAACAAAGAAAGCATTATTAAGTTGGCGAAGCATTTCTGATGCAGTGATGCTGCAACACTAAAGGAAGAACATTTCAGAAGCAGTGATGGGAGTAATGCTAAAGCAGTTGGGGTAATGCTTAGTGCCAGGAGTAACATCTTATCATTTGTAGGGTTGTCTTTTTGTAGCTTGATATCCAGGTTCAAAATCAGATGACTCAGTGACATTCATGCCTACCCCTTCTTGTTGATTAACTGAATTTTACAATTTGCAGTTTATATGGATTTTGTGTGTGTGTGTGTGCAAAAAGCAGAGTTTATATGGAAAGCAACCCTGTACTCTCAGTTGATGCAATTTAAGTCCACTGGGTGAGACAGCGTAATAGCAGCTCTATCCGGTCAATGTTGTGTCTGGGAGAAGAATGAAAACACATCACAGTAATAAATAGGAGAAACCATGGACAATATCACAAACAGATGTATGTAACAGCTGGGAAATACCACATGAACGGAAGGACTGATGACACCCACAAGCCATATAAGCCTGGTGTGAGATAATGGATATTGGATTAATTCTGGCCAATGAAGCAGGAAATCTGCAATGCCAAGATTAATTAATGAAATACAGATTATAAATGTACCTGGGAAAGAAAACATGATTTAATATGCCTTCAGAAAGTTGGAAGGTTCCTTCAGTTCTCAGCTCTAGTCTTGGTGATTTGGTACTGAGTGAAAAAGAAATGATCTTGGTGCCTCCCAGGCACAAATATGCATAAATCCACACCAAGGAGGATTTAGGCCAGGAAAACCTGGCATTGGATGCTCCTGGAAGCACTTCAGCTGCAGAGGAAAACACCAGCGGCACACCTGCATGTGATCAAATCTGGAAACACATGACTAGAAACCTCGCCTGGATCTGACAGGAAGCCAATGGATTTGGGGGGAATGCAAAAGCAACAAGCCAGGGATCTTGAAGTTTGGCAACACTGAGTCATTTCACATTGCACAAATGTTTTTGGCATTGTACTGACTTGCATGCTGAATTAAATGATGCTTTACGGTGCTCAGTTTTTCCCGCCACACGTTCATATATTTGTAAAATAGTTGTCCAAATATTTTCCCATTTGTGGCATTTGTGAAATCATATGTAGTTGTCCTGAACTTATCCCTGCACATCTAAGCCAATGGGACTGGTGATCACAAAGAAATCCAGGACACTGGGAAATCCAAAAAGAAAAAGAAATCTAATTAAAGATTGGCAAGCCACTTCCTTATTGCTGTCAAGAAAATTACATGGATGCATCCTTTTAATCATGTGTCAGAGTGGGCTTGCGGAAATGTTTACCTTTACTTTTTAGCAGGTTCTGACCAGTTCTTTAGAACCGGTAGTGGAACTTTTGAGTAGTTCGGAGAACCGGTAGTAAAAATTCTTACTGGTCCCACCCCCATCTATTCTCTGCCTCCCAATTCTCAGCTGATCGGGAGGAAATGGGGATTTTGCAGTAACCTTCCCCTGGAGTGAGGTGGGAATGAGATTTTACAGTATCCTTTCCCTTCCACATCCACCAAGCCATGCCACGCCCACCAAGCCATGCCACACCCACCAAGCCTCACCCACAGAACCAGTAGTAAAAAAATTTGAAACCCACCACTGCGGTTATTGTTTTTGGAACAGAAGTGTTAGCAGTATGCTCATATTCTCATAAGAAATGTTTTCATACAAAGAATTCCCTTTGTCGACATTTCTCCTAAAATATATGCCATATGTCGCCAAGGAGGATTGGCCTCAAATGGTATAGCTTATTAACTGAATTACGGAATATCTTTGTTTGATATGAATATAAATAATTGTATCCTGTTTTTCAGTATCTCCTATGTTCTGTGATATACACTGTGCAGCTGTTTATATGAGAACTATTTTAAAGCCTCCCCTCCCCTTAAATCCACGGGAAGGTCACTTCCTGCATCAAATATGGATTTCATGTAAAGTGCTGTGAACAAAGTTGCCATGAAATAGACGGAAGAATGGTCAAATAAAACATAAGTATATTCTTCAGGCATGCTATCATTTTTGTCAGCGATTTATACATGATATTTACATGCTGCGCCATTACACAAATGACTTAGCTGAGTGGAAATAAAGATGCTATGCTACCCTTACATTTGCTGGCTGAGGAATTCTGAGAGCTGAAGTCCATACATCTTTCAATTGCTGAGGTTGAGAAACTCTCTGCATTGGGTGGGCCAATGGTACATTCATTAGTTGGTTTTTGCTGAGGCTGACCTTCAAAACTTAAAAAAACCATCTTTCCCATCATCAGAACAGATAGATTTTGATGAGTGGTGGTGCAATGTTTTGGAAAAATGAGGCCCATCATTGATTATTTCTGGATTTCTGAGAGAGAAGAATGTCAACATTTGATAGGACTAAAGCAAATAACTGGACAGATCCAGGGCAAAAAAAAAAAAGAAGAAGAAGAGTATGTTCATCTTATTTGTTCTCTATATTAGTGTTTTTCAACTCTGGCAACTTTAAAATGTCTGCACTTCAACTGCCAGAATTCCTCAACCAGATGTGAATAATACATGTCCCTCCAGAACAGCAATTTCTCAGAAATGTTAACATGAATTACTTTTCAGGAATTCAGGAATTCTGTTATCTTTTCAAACTTTACCTATTCCAGTTTATAAACAGAAACATATCTTTAAAAAAAGATTGGTTTCTAAAGGACTCTCTAGAGAAATAACTTATTATCCACCAATAATTGTATCATTTCTTAAATACTTTCAGTATAGATATAGATGTTTCCCCCCAAAATAAGACATCCCCTGATAATAAGCCCAATCGGGCTTTTGAGTGTATGGCAATAAGGCCAAGCACTTATTTCAGGGTTCAAAAAAATATACGACAGGGTCTTATTTTCAGGGAAACATGGGTAGGCCTCAATTTATGGCCCCAATTGGGACTGAAATATCCATCACTCAGTGAGGCAGTTGTTAAGTGAGTCATTCCTGATTTTATTATCTTTTTTCCCTGTGGTCATTAAGCAAATCATCACAGGAAAACAGACTTCGTTGTTAGAAGCCGGCTGGGAGCATTGCAAGTGGTGATTTCAGGACCCTGGGATTCTACGACCATCGTAAATACCTTTAGGTTGCCAAACACCTAAATTTTGTTCAGGATTGCTGCAACAGTCATAACTGTGAGGACTGGTTGTCAGTTACTTTTTTCAGTGCAATTGTATGTTTGAACAGTTGCTAAACAAATGTTGTAAACAGAGGACCATTTAGAAATGGAAGCACTTTTTTCTGTTATCTGAAACAAGAAACTAGGACAGGGGTCTGCAACCTTAAACACTCAAAGAGCCATTTGGACCCATTTCCCACAGAAAAAAAAAACACTGGGAGCCAAAAAACCTGGGTGGGTGTAGCCAACTCCACATCACCCACCCAGTCACATGACCCCCTACCCTTGCCTACCCAGCCGGTCATTAGGGCAGAGAACTGGTTGTTAAAAAACACCAGGAACCACAAAACCCTTTTCTCTTTTCTCTCTCTCTCTCCCCCCCCCCACCCTCTCTGTATCTCCCTGTCTCTCTCTCCCCCATCTCTGTATCTCTCTCTCCCACTCTCCCTCTTCCACTCTCTCCCCCTCTCTCTGTATCTCCTCTCTATCTCCTCCCTCTCTCTCCCACACTCTCTCTGTATCTCTCTCTCTCTGTGTATTTATGTCTCTCTCTCTCCCCCTCTCCCTCTCCCCCCCTCTCTCGGATTTCCAAAGCTAGGCGAGGAGTGACTGGGAGAGGAGGGCAAGGGGCAGGGCCAGCTAGTGATGGGACAGGGAGCCGCAGCAGGGGGCCCAAAGAGCCGCATGTGGCTCCGGAGCTGCGGATTACTGACACTGGAACTAGGAGAGGAAAATAATATTCTTGAAGACAGTTCTCAGAATTACCTTTTAACTAAGCAGGCTTTTGTTTATTCATAATAACCTGGGAAATATAACATAAAATCAGAATTCATGGTGATTTTTAGACTCACACATTCATGCACATATATATTTCTCCAGGTACAACTTGGCAGAGAAACATTGGGATCTGTATATTTTGTATCCGTTCATGCATTCTGAAATCACAATCATTTTTTGGTCAGAATAATCCACAATGTATTTAGATCTTTCATACGCACTGACATTGTGATCTCTCTATTTTACACCAATTTCTTTGACATTACATTTATATATTTCTAACCATTTCTAACCTGTAATTTCTAATCCATCTCTAACCTGTCATGATTACTACAAATTCCTTGTGTGTCCAATCACACTTGGCCAATAAAGAATTCCATTCTATTCTATTCTATTAGTCTCTGTGATCTCTCTTAAATTTCCAAACAATTGCATTATATCATGTTGCTTTGATGGGTTTCTCATTATTCCACTTCTGGAAAACATTAATTGTTTCAATATCATGCAATGGGTATGCTCAGAATCCTCATTAAAAGACAAGATTGGGAGATCGCTTTGATGATGTATTTGGTTTGGGATAGATTTTTGCTTGCAACTTGTAACTGGGATGTAAATTACATGTGTTATTTCCAAGAAATGTTAGAATTACGCATTGATCACATTCACACTTGTGCTGGGTTGTTTAATCAGGCTTCCAAATTAAATAAAAGTGGATTGCTTTATACACCAGGATAGGTCATAAGCCATAGTTTTAAATCCTAGTGGCTGATTCAAACAGCACTCTAAATCCTAACCCACCAAGCCACATTTTGGCATTGTGTGTTTTCTTGACTTAATATGCACAAATGCTGCCCCATATTTATAATATCAATGCTGTAGTTTGTAGGATCTCACTCTGCCAGCCATATATGCTGTGAAATCATGAAAAACAAAAACCCTAAATCTATATTTTTCTGAAACAAAGCATGAGAGCATTACTGTAATATGTTGCACCAGATATTATAATTTTATAGCTATCTATGGGAAAGCATCTCTCTTTTGTGCGGAGAGGCATCTTTTGGATGTCAAATATCCTTGGAAATTACAAAAAGGCCTGAAAAACCAAATGTATCACTCTTTCAGCAAGAAACAAATAGGCGATCAGTGAACAAGCTATTCAGGGATGCAATGCATAAAACGTTATTTCTGTCGTAATCCTAGCAATTTAACTGGAAAGTGTCTGACATTTTTCACTCTCTTCAGCCAGCTTCCTTATTTCTCTGTTAGCTCTTTGTAAAAGTACTAAAATGAATGCTGGCTGAGATTCATAAAAAGAACGAATGCTTTGTTTCAGCTTCATGAATATATTTTTTTCATCGCTAGTGCAGTCTTTGGGGAATGCAGAAAGAAAACTCCTTTTCTACTTATGTTTGCAATTCATTGAGTAAATTTCTTCCCTTTACTTTTCTTGCTCTGGAGAATTAAGTCAAAGTTTAAAAAGTAGACAAGCAGAGAGTCTCTTCCCATTTCTAGCTTGGGAGTATTCATTCCTGTAATTATATCAAATTGTTGGGTGGAGGAGAAATGGGACACAGGCTTTAGCTGTGAAACACGTAAATTGAATAAGCTTATTTAAGTCTATACCTCCTAAATCCTGAATAGTGTCTTCTTAAAACAATAACTAAATGGTATATTTGACCTTGCTTCAATCAAATCACAATAAAATCTTTCATCCATCTTTTGATATTCTTAAAATGAAATGGTTCACATTTTTTTCCTTAGAAGAAGATAGAAGAAGATAGAATTCTTTATTGGCCAAATGTGATTGGACACACAAGGAATTTGTCTTGATGCATAAACTCTCGGAGTACATAAAAGATACATTCGTCAAGAATCATAAGGTACAACACTTAATGATAGTCATATGGAAACAGTCAATATAAAACTTAAGGATACCAGCAACAAGGTTACAGTCAATATAAAACTTAAGGATACAGTCATAAGTGGGAGGAGATGGGTGATAGGAACAATGAGAAGATTAATAGTAATGCAGACTTAGTAACTAGTTTGACAGTGTTGAGGGAATTATTTGTTTAGCAGAGTGATAGCGTTTCAGGAAAAAAACTATTATTGTGTCTAGTTGTTCTGGTGTGCAGTGCTCTATAGTGTCATTGAATTAAAATATTGCTGGCTCTTATGTCACTTACAATTTTTCAGTGTTTGGGGTGTAGGTGTTTGCCTGAGAACTGATGTACTATAATGAAGCTATGAGCCACTGTTAAAACAACATAATCCAAAATTAGTCCATATGTAATTATTAAAGTTTGCTCTTAGTATGCTTAAAAGTAGGATGGAACTCATCTTTGCACTGATAAGAGATTGCACTTTGAATCAGGAAGTACCAATTAAGAGCTTCATCTAGGTAGACATGAAAAAGCACATTTTAAGAGCTTCCAGGTAGAAGGCTTCCAAGGATTACCACCCAGAAGATACTGTCTAGATCAGTGTTTTTTCAAATCTGGCAAGATTTCAAATCTTGATGTGTGGACTTCAACTCCCAGAATTCCCCAGCCATACAGTTTAAAGTTGAAGTCCACACAACTTGAAGTTGCTAACACTGGTCTAGACCAGGGGTGGGCAACTATGCCCCCTTTATGACCTTTAGGACTTCAACTCCCACAAGAGCCTTGGATAGTACAGTGGTCTAAAGCCCTGTTATTAAATCAGCTGCCTGCAATTATTGCAGGTTCAAATCTCACCAAGGCTCAAGGTTGACTCAGCCTTCCATCCTTTCTAAGGTAGGTAAATTGAGGACCCAGTTTGTGGGGGCAATAAGCTGACTTTGTATAAATATACAAAAGTATGAAGGCTATTGCTTGGCGCATTGTAAGCCGCCCTGAGTCTCCGGAGAAGGGCGGCATATAAATCAAATTAAAAAAAAAAAGATCTGAATGGTCAAACAATTGGCAACTTCAAATCTCTGCTAACAAATGTTCAGTCCTGCACATTGGCAATAGAAATAAGAACATCAAATATTCGCTGACTGGAAACAATCTAAAAGTTGACCCATACTCTGTCAAGGACCTAGGCATACTCACTTCAAAAGATCTAAGTCCCAGAGCTCACTGTAACATCATTGCAAAAAAGGCATTAAGAGTTGTCAATCTCATTTTATGAAGTTTTCTCTCTGGTAACGCTATACTTCAAACTAGGGCATATAAAACCTTTGCCAGACCTATACTTGGATACTGTTCACCTGCCTGGAATCCTCACTGTATTTCAGACATCAATACATTAGAGAGGGTCCAGAGATATTTTACTAGAAGAGTACTCAAATCTTCTGCTCGAAATAAAATTCCCTATACCACCAGGCTTGAAATTTTAGCTGGATAGCCTTGAACCACGCCGTCTATGTTCTGACCTATGCTTAGTTCATAAGATTATTTACCAAAAAGTCCTACCTGTAAATGAGTACTTTAATTTCAACCGTAATAACACAAGGGCTATCAACAGATTCAAACTCAATGTAATTTGCTCTAATCTTGATTGTAGGAAATATGACTTCTGCAATAGAGTAGTACAGTAAATGTCTGGAACACTCTACCTGATCCTGTTGTTACTCTCGCTAATCCCCATACCTTTTACCTTAAACTGTCTACCATGCACCTTTCATGTTTCTTAAGAGGTCCCTAAGGGCGCATGCATAAGCGCACCAGTGTGCCTACCGTCCTGGTCCTACTGTCCCCATTTATATGCAATCATTCTATGTGTTTATGGCTATGTTTTGCCTATTTATATCCTTTTATTTGTGCCAATTTTTTTCATGTGTCCATGTCTATATCTATACTGTTATTTGTTTCCTTGTACTTGTTGACAAATAAATAAATAAATAAGATGTCTCCGGCTGGCTCTAGAATTCTGGGGGTTGAAGTCCACAGGTCTAAAAGGGGAATAGTTGCCTAGCCCTGATGTAAATCTTTCCCTGGTGGATTTCATGTGTGTGGAAAGAAAAAAACCCAATGGAACTATTAGTACAGGTAGCTCTCGACTTACGACATGAAGCAGAAGTGCCTCGCTTCCTTTGCTGTCTGCTTTTGGGAACCAGCTTCTCTGGCAATGCTTTCTCTCCCTGAGACTTTGCACCATTGTGCTATTTTGGTAAATCTGCACTGACTTCTAAAAGCTGCAATGTCCTTAATGAAGCTAGGTTCCAGGGGTAAAATCCAGCAGGTTCTGTCATGTTCTGGAGAACCGGTAGCTGAAATTTTGAGTAGTTCAGAGAACCAGCAAATACCACCTCTGGCTGGTCCCAGAGTGGGGAGGGAATGGGGATTTTGCAGTATCCTTCCCCTGCCACACCCACCAAGCCACACCATGCCCACCAAGCCACACCACGCCCACCAAGCCACGCCCACAGAACCGGTAGTAAAAAAAAATGGATTTCACCACTGCTAGGTTCCCATAGTGGTTGGGTGCAAAAGGTTGGCTGGTGTAGTAGGGAATGAGGAGAGAAGGTAGCTGGGTGAACAAATACTTGCTGGGGCTTCATGACCACTGCAGCTTGGCATTATACTACTGGGGCAGACTGGGGAGCCACCTTAGGAAGCCAGAGAAACTGTAGTATCTGGGATAGCATGGTGGAGACAAGTCTGAAAAGGAGGCAACAAAGAAGTGAGGAGTTTTTGCTCAGAAGCCTACTACTTACTCTAGTCCTACAATTTTCTTGGCAATACTTTGAAAGTGGTTTGGCTTTGCCTTCTTCCAAGGACTGAGAGTGAATGACATAAGAATATCCAGCCGGCTTCGATGCCTGAGAAAGGACTAGAATTCCCAGTCTCCTAATTTATAGTCTGGTGCTTTTAACACTATAACAAACTGGTTCTTGGTGCAGGTGTTTAAATCCAACAGATGTAGTCCCAGCTGTTATTTGTATTATTAATCAAACTTGCATAGCTGCCCGTCTCACCAAACATAATTCTGGATGGCACACAAAAATCATAAAAGTTACAAATATAAAAACGGCATATATAAAAAAATAAAAAATCTATTTATTAAGAAATAAATACTATAAACAAATATACAAAGCCCTAGGCAAAGAGAGGATAAAAATGGCCACCTCAACAACGGAGTTATGTTATGCTATGTAGATAGAATATTCATTTTGGGTCCATGGCCTTTTCTCTCTTTTAAATGCTTACTGAGCTTTTGTGAATTTTAAGACAGTGACTAATTGCCTAATTTAATTCTTCACACGTGCTGGAAATGCAACATGATTTATGCTGTTCTTGGGTTGAGAACAGAAAGTATCTGGGCAAGAGCAGAGGGATCTGGAAATGACGCTTTTCATATGGTATGTGTATATATGTATTCAAAGAAGACAGCACATGCTGCATAAAATAATTTTTAATCTCTTTGAAAAGTTCCCAGCTGTTTTGTTACAATGCATTTATAAAGTTTAAATCGTTGTTTAAAGTAATCGAAACCTAAGGCAAATGTTAGAGCAGTGGATAATAGGTCTAGGTTATAGTAACCTTTACTTCAACTGTACCTCCTGTACAGTATTGTACAATTTATATTAATGCTCAAATGAACTCCATTGATTCTCCTATAAACAAGAACAATGTATGTCATTTTAGAACAGGGGTCTCCAAACTTGGCAACTTTAAGACTTGTGGACTTCAACTCCCAGAGTTCTTGGAATTGAAATTCACAAGTCCACTGAAGTCCACTGTTTTAGAAGATAGTCAGCTTCTATATTAATTTGATGTGAGAGGAGCCAGTCAGGTTTTTTTTCCACATATGAAATCATTTTGGCACATGTTTGGGATGGAAAGTACATTTGATTCAGTTTGGATGGGGACTCCTTTAGGGAAAATTCATATTACTCTTTTATATCAGCTTTTCTTGGCAAAATATGTATCTCTCTAACAGCTGTGTGATGGGCAGAAAATCATGATACTTGATGGACAAATTTACCAAATTTTACCAAATTTAAAGGTACACCAATGGGATCATCGCTTTCAGGGCTTATAGTGGAGGTTGTTATGCGACGTCTAGAGGCCATAGCATTTCCACAAAGACAACCCAAACTATGGATCAGAAATGTAGACAACACCTTCATCATAATAAAAAAGGACCAATTAGAGAACACCCAGAGAACCATGAACATTTTTTTTTAAAAATCCAGTTTACCAGTGTAGGAAGAAATATCCTTCTGGGTTCAGCTCCAAGTGGGGAAAAAGACACTGGAAACATGGAGACTGCTTGGAAAGATGGTTTAATGGTGGACAGGATCACATGGCTTGAGTTCCTGAACAGAAAAGGGGGCGAGACGCAGTGAGTCCCTGGGTTTTATGCCCTCTCTGGCTTTGAACTTCCTGGGGCACAGAAAGAGTATCCTGATTGGTTGTCAGACTCCCAGGGGGTGGGAGTCTTAGCTAGCCTTGCTGACTGACATAATCTTCCCAGGTGCCATGTGGTGAGTTTCTGTTGCTAGATGGGTCCTATTGTGTTGTAGATGATGGTCCATTGACAAAGACTGAGTTTCTGTCTCTGGCCTATTAACAAAGGATGGGGGCAGGAAGACAGGAGCTGTTTCGTCTTTAAAACATGCTTCTCCATTTCTCATCCAGGGAAACATAATATTCTGCCTTTTTAATATTTTCTAAAATATTTCATTCTTCTAGGAAAGGGGTGGGTGCTAACTTCCTACAATAGAAAAGAAGAAAACAACAACTCACCACCCTACATGGACATCCTGATCAGCAGTGACCACAATGGCAAACTAAAAACACAAGTGTATGGAAAAACCACCAAGTGCTCCATTACCAAAGGGAAAATTATTTATTTTGATTCACTGTATGAGGTTTCTGCTCTTCCAGCAGCTATGAAAGTCAAAGGTGCCTCTGAAAAATTAGCGTACCATCCCAGCTGATTTAATATGATAAAATCACTAAATATTACTTTTTGTTTAGTATATTGTACAATGTGTTGATATATCAAAAATGTGCACCAGATTGGCATAGTAACATGTCCCAGCCTGCAGTATTATTTTTTAAAAAGGTTTTTAAAGAAAGCTTGGATTTTTTTTTCAGTTGGTGTGTAAGATTGGAAAACAGCAAGCGGCTTCTATATATGATTAATAGTGAAATTAAATTTGAAACAACCTGGTTACAATTCTACACACACACATAAATGGAAATAAGTTTCATTAAACTCAACAGAAGTTGCTTTTAAATAGATAACACATAGCATTACATTTGCTATTGATTTTTAAGCCATTTGTACCAAAGGTACAAAGCAGTAAAGGTAATTGCCATTGCAAAGAAAATTATAAAACCATCAGGATAATAGGGCATATGTCCTGTTATCTTTCTTTCAAAAGCTTCAAATGTTTAAATTACTTTTGGCTTTGGACTCTGTTTTTAGAAATACGGACACAATTAATAGGCTCTCTGCCAGGGTCTTAAAAGCTGATTATCAAGGGTGGATAGTATTTGACGCAGGCTCTATTAAGGAGAATAATTGATAGACTTGTGTATGACTAGACAAGGATGGTTTCACCTGAAACGCAGCCCATTTTTAGCTCATTAATATTTAACATTAATAATATTTATTATGTATCAAGTACAAGAAGAACTTGGCACAGGAAGAGGAAGGATGCATTGCCAAATGTTTATAATGTTAAGCTAGTTTGTAATTTAGCAAAGGAGGAAAATCCGTCAGTAATTAATTTCCTGAATAAGCAGCATGAAAAGGTTAAACAAGAAAAAATTCTGTTTATTTGTGGGAGAGAACCTGTTCACTTTATGATTTGAGTTGGGAACTGTTACTGTATCTGCCTCAAGGAATTGACCTAAGAAAGTTACTGGTGAAACGTCTGTATGTATTTCAAACACTCCAGATTAGCATTCTCTTAGACCAGAAGTCTTCAAACTTTGTCTTAAGACAGAAGTCTTCAAACTTGGCAGCTTTAAGACTTGTGGACTTCAACTCCCAGAATTCTCCAGCCAGCTGGAGAATTCTGGGAGTTGAAGTCCACAAGTCTTAAAGCTGCCAAATTTGAAGACTTCTGTCTTAGACAAAGGGCAGGCAGGGTGAAAGAAACAGGGATGCCGAATAAATCCACAAGTCTTTATCTACCAGCCACAGCCTCTTATGATCAGTAAGTTATGAAATGCTAAAGACTGATTGCAACTAAAATTACAGTACAAACAGGGAAAGGTTTTGCACCTGTTGTGTCTCAGTAGTTTCCATACTATCAACCATAGGATGCCCTACTGAGATCCTGCTCTGTTTGAACAAAATGTACCAAAAATGCTGTTGATAGCTCTTTGATCCTCAAAAAAATTCATCTTCCTTTCTAGGTTTTATGATAATGGATGAATTGCTGGCTTCTCTATGATTTGCTTCATGTTGGATTTTTCAGAATGGCTATCTTTTGTCTTCTATCATCGCTTATAAATCCACTTTGTGAGTACAAGAGATGGGTATTTTTTTAGCAAATATCTATAGGTGTGGAGTTTGTGTTCTGGAATAACTTTTCCTGAAAAATTTATTTAGTTCCAATAAAGATGAATATTTATAGCTCAGGGTTTGAATGAGGGATCTTTGGTGCTCTCTGAGGTTGGTTGTTTTCTTGCAGATGTTTCATTACTCTAACTAGGTAATACCATCAATGCTAGTAAGGAGTGGGGTTTGCTCTCAGTTTATCTTCTAGTGGCTTGCCCTGGGGTGGTCTTAGAAGTTCTTTGATGGTGCTGTTTGCTTTTGGCTTGTTTGGCAGTTCCTTGATTGGGGTATTGTTTACTTGATTATTAATCTGGCCTTGGAGTTAATCTTGGAGCTCATGCATACACATCTGGGTAATGATTGCTGGTGGAGAGGTGTTTTGGTCCTGCCAAAACATGCCATATATACTATGCAAAAGAGACAATCAACAAGCCAAAAAGGAAACAAAAGGACCAAAGCATCTCCCTACCAGCAATCAGCATCCAGATCCGTGATGGGTTGCTACTGGTTCACACCAGTTTGGGCGAACTGGTAGCAGCGGCACCGGGAGACTCCACCCATCCACCCAGACGTCATCAAATATGATCTGCACATGCGTACAAGCTTCTGCACATACATAGACAGGGTGTACGCACAAGCGCACCAGTAGCAAAGGTAAGTGAAAGTCACCCCTAATCCAGATGAGCATAAATCAATTCCAAGATTAACATCAGACCAACAATCAGGTAAACAATACCCCAACAAGGAACTGCCAATAGCAATAGCAATAGCAATAGCAATAGCAATAGCACTTAGATGTATGTACCACTTTACAGTGCTTTATAGCCCTTTCTAAGCAGTCTACAGAGTCAGCGTATTGCCCCCAAAAATCTGGGTCCTCATTTTACCGACCTCAGAAGGATGGGAGGCTGAGTCAACCTTGAGAATCGAACTGCTGAACTGCTGGCAGCCAGCAGTCAGCAGAAGTAGCCTGCAGTACTGTATTTTAAGCACTGGGCCACTGTGCCAAACAAGCCAACAGTAAACAGCTCAATTGAAGAACCTCTAAGACCACCTCAGGGCAAGCCACTAAAATATAAACTGAGAGGAAACCCCACTCCTTACTAGCATTGATGAGGTTACCTAATTTGGGTAATGAAATGTCTACAAGAAAACAACCAACCTCAGAGAGCACCAAAGACCCCTTATTTAGCTCCTCCTCCTCTAGATTCTTTTCTTCATGAGGTATCCTTTCTACCACAGCAAAACCAGGGGTGAAATCCAGAAGGTTCTGACAGGTTCTGGAGAACCAGTAACAGAAATTTTGAGCAGTTCAGAGAACCGGCAAATACCACCTCTGGCTGGCTCCAGAGTGGGGTGGGAATGGAGATTTTGCAATATCCTTCCCCAGGAGTGGGGTGGGAATGGAGATTTTGCAGTATCCTTCCCCTGCCACGCCCACCAAGCCACGCCCACAGAACCAATAGTAAAAAAATTTGGATTTCGCCACTGAGCAAGACTATTATAACTTGAATCTGTCAACTTAAGAAAATAAGTTGATTATAAGCCTGAAGCTTCAGTGATGGGATCATAGAATTTCCTTTAAATATTCTTGGAATCTTGTAAAAAAAAATGGCAGGTACTTTAACAAAGTTTTGACATGATCTCTGGCTCCACAAAATGAGGCCACAGACAATGATTCAATGAGATACTCTAAAATCTTTGGAGCCACGTTTCACCATTCATAGCAAATAACATTCCAGATGGTCCAGCAATATGAAGCTTCTGGCTTGGGCAGGGATTGTATATTTTCATTTGATCTCCATGGAGATGGTGAAAAAGAGGGAAGGTAGTATGTGTATCTCTAGTAATCCTTACAAGAAGAAATTTTTCTTTGCTATTCAGCTTAGAGGCGGCAGATTGTATTACGCATCCCAGCTAAAAGTTTTTGTAAATCACTATCATATTATATTTGTGATGTTTATAGTCCGTAGGCGGGAACTGTAGTACAAAATCAGCCACAAAAACACTGACGTATAAAGGGTAGAATATAGAATTTTTAAAAAGTCAGATGTATCTTCCTGTGCACTGTGGTTCTGGTTCAAAACAGAGCAACACATATACTATTAGCTAACACAAATCTTTACTTATGACATGCAGTTTTACTCCAATTCCAAAGAACAAGCATTAGTGTTGGAGACCTCAACTGATAGTGAAAAATACTACCAAGCCTATTAAGTCTAAAATGCCTAAAATTTCCAGGTTGAAAGGTGCTAAGGTAGGGGTTTGAAGCAATGAAGAGATGAGAGTCATCATCCATTTTTCAATGAGAGAACTGGTAAATTTCTTATGAAACAATTATCGTTGGGGGAGATAGCTCACTTAATTGAGGTGCTCCTGATTAGTAAAAGGTTGGCTCGTCCCAAGAACCAAGAACAATGCATGGATTTGCTTCTGAGTAGCTTCCTTTACTGTCTTTCACCTATCGGCAGAATCTTGCCAGACTAAAGCAGCTATCCACATCGATATATATATATATATATATATATATATATATATATATATATATATATACTCTGTGAACAGCTAGGGAGGGGCCATCTTAATCTTCTTCCTACCTACCAAACTTTCAAAACTCTGCTGCCTCTTTGCGCCCCCGGAAAGCAGTCCCTCCCTCTTGGGACTTCAGACTACATTCCCACCACAAAGATGCATTTCACAATCTGGAAATGAATCAGAAGCACCAGGCCAAACTGTAGCACTGATGTATAATGTAAACCACAGGAATCTTCCCACCTCCATCATTTCCTCCACCAATATGGAGGATTTTTGGAATCGGGTCTCTGAAAACAATCAAGGGCAATGAGAATTTATTCAGAGACCCCAGTGCCATCAAGGATAATGGCATTCAGAGCAATTTTGCTTGGTGTTCTGTTTGGAAATAATCTCTCGTATTAAAAATAATGGGTAGAAAGCTAATTATATGTCATGGTGAATGGAAATCCTTTTAAAATGGTGGTTGAACCCACCTCCACCCCTAGTTCTTGTATGGAGGCACATTTAACCGAGAAAGTTCATAGTGTAGCAAGATATTAATTGCTTTCTCTTAATTGCGTTCCCACTGCTGTCTCATGCAGAAGACAGTCATAGTTAGGTTGTTTCCCCCCAACTTACTTAATGATGAAACTGCAGGGTGGGGGACAATTAAAAACAGAAACTTACTCTAACATAGACCTTACTGGAACTGCTTTTGTCTAACAGCCCTTTTGTCCTAGACCTAGAGGGTTTTATTTAAATTAAAAGAAACTCCTTTGTTAAGCTGACAATAAGCAAAGCTCTTAAAAATAGAATATATTTCTAATTAAAATGCAATAAATGTGTAATTCCTTCATCTACAGCAGCAGTGATCCTAAAATTTTGTACAGTAGCCATTTGTGATAAGGCTATGAAGAAAAATAGCTAACCCCCTGTGATAAAGCAGAAGAGAAATCCTTGATAATTAAATCTATAACTAGTTAGTGAGAAAATGTACCATTCTGCTAACATCCTATCCTTAGATCTTCTTCTCCTCATTCTAGGTTGTACTTGTAAATGTAGAACTTCTGACATTAACTAACTGAGCCTGATGTAACAGTATAGCATATTACCATATGTCATTATGTCTAAACTTGGAATCATGGCTTATTTGGAGCTGCTATTGCACCTTTTATTAATTTATAGAGGGCAAGCATCAAAAGTGAACCCATGCCATTATAATATTGGTGTTTGAAGAGACTGGAGATACTTATTTCAAGTGGATTCCATATTTCAATCATTTTTAATTTAACTTGTTTTAAATTCCTTTTCTGAGAGTTCCTTGACATTCTCTAAAGTGATTGTGATGCCCAAGGCATGTTGAACTCTGGACTTAAGACAATCCCTCACCTACTTACCATTATTCTTTTCATGAAATGGTAAGATCTCATTTAGCTTGATCCTCCTGTATAACTCATGCTATTTTGATCGGGAAAAGTAAGTATAGTAGCAGGATGGTGGATTTGCAAAGTTTCTGTTTAGTGTTCATCCATATTTTTATGTATTTGCTAGATTGGGTTAAGGCAGCGCTTCTCAATTATTTTCTGTCATGCCCCCCTAGGAAGAAGAAAACATTTTTCATGCCCCCCGCATGACTGTAAATAGTATCATTATTAGAAAAAGGTCTGTTCTCCTTGAAAGGGAGGAGCATGCGCAGTCACATGTACTGGCTTAATGCTCACTATCGATGCAAATGTCAGCAGCGGTAGCCCGATTTCTTTAGCAAGTTTGATTAATTGGGGCAGCGTTATGTTTCACAGGAGAAGGTCATTGTCAGTCATTTGAGCATCAATTGGGCGCACATCCATCGGGCAACAAAGGAAGTGTGGACGGACGTCCCACACTAAAGATGGCTCCGACAGGCTTGTGTCACAAGGGTTTTGGACAGCCAATCAGATGCCGAGGTCAAAAGCGCCCCCTTTTATGGAGCCTCGCACCCCCCCTGGGTGCGCCTCACTATTTGAGAAGCACTGGGTTAAGGGTTATAAATGGGATAAAGATGATAAAGCACTGATATCCCATAAAATTTTAATTTAATGAATGATCTTACAACATTTCACAAAAGAACATAAAGCAGTACTTCAGTTCTGATATGAAGGATCTCTAGCTTTTCCAGTGGCTATAGTAATTTTTGGTTCTGATTTTTTTAATGAGTTCAAAATTAGGAGGATAGTAAAGAGGGAACAAATAAAGAGAGGCTAGGAAAGCATCGCTTACCATTCAAAACATGTGTTTATTTATTAGATTTTTATCCTGCCTTTATTCTTTTTATAAATAATTCCTTCCTTCCTTCCTTCCTCCCTTCCTCCCTCCCTCCCTCCCTCCCTCTTTTCCCAATGACAGCAACTTTACGAGGTGAGATTGGCTAAGAGAGAGTAACTGGTTCAAAGTCACCCACTGGCTTTCATGCCTAAAGCAGCACTAGAACTCTGAGTCTTTGAGTTTCTTTGAGCCATTATCTTAACCACTGCACCACAATGAATATATTTCAATAACTAAGACATATGAGAGCTAGTTTGATATAGTGGGGAAGCACCAGGCAAAACCCCCCCAAGAAACTATGAGTTCAAGTTCCCCATAAGGCAGGAAAATCAACTGGGTGACCTTGGGCCAGTCACTTTTTCTCAGCCTTAGGAAGAAGTCAAGAGCAAGCCATTTTGGAAAAACCTTGCCAAGAAAAATGCAGGAACTTGTCCAGGAAGTTACCAGGATCCAAACTGACTCGAAGGAAGCCAAGACAACAACAACAACGATGCAGCATATAAATAGATGCTTTTGCCCTGCATGATGCATTTGTATTCAAATGATCCATTAATCTATATGCAATTAGTAATGGGATTATAGAATTATAGAGGTCGAAGGGGACCTTGGAGATGGATAATCCTTGACCTTGAATTCTGGGAATTGATCCCAGAATTATGACTAAGTTGTGTTTTTTTTTTCAGACAATCACCATGTGACCATGCCAAATTTTATAACTTTTTTGCAGTGGTTGTTAAGCAAATGCTGTGGTCGTTCAACGAATCCATTTTATCCAATGGACATTTTTTTTTTGCTGGAAACCAGAAGAAACTGATAAAAAATGTTGAAAATCTCAATCAGGTGATCGTAAAGGTGATCTGGTTGCCAAGTGCTCAAAATGTGATCACATGATCATGAGGGAGCAGGGCTGTCAGGACTTTGAAATTGGGTCATAAGTACCTTTTGGACTTCCAATATACCTTTGAACAATAGCTTAATCAATGGTCATTAAGTGAGGATTACCTGTAGATGCATCATTCAAAAAGACATGACGTAACCATGATGAAGGTTTTATATTTTTAGGAAGGTGTAACTTATCTTGGGAGATGTGTCATTTGCTTTTGGAAACCATCATCTATATCTTCACGGTTGGGTGGATGATGCTATACACCAGGAGTGTCCAACCTTGGCAAGTTTAGGACTTGTGGACTTCAACTCTCAGAATTTCCCAGTCAGAATTGCTGAGAATTGAAGTCCACAGGTCTTAAAGTTGGACACCCCTGGTATATACGCAACTAGTAGTGTCTATAGGGCGTAGTCCAAAAAGATGAGAGCCATTATAAAGCCGCCAAAGCTTCAATCTTCGTGTGTGTGTGTGTGTGAGTGTCATATGTGTGAACTATCCGACACCCAACCAACGTGTGGATGGATAGATGGACAGCTTAGATGCCAGTCCAAGGTTATCAGGCTAGTGAAAATCATTATGAAAGCATAATCCAGCTTTCTTTCTGGCCATCAAGAGAACAGCCCCATATTTATGAATTATGGAAAGTAGAAAGAAAAAGCTTAGATTTTACATTCTGGAGCACCAATCATTTTTGTGCATTTGGCTTCATTCTTATCTGCAATAAAAAAACAGGTTATATCTGAGGATTCGCTTCCAAGGCAATTCCTGAACAAGAGTCTGGAAAACAGATTTATTGCCAAGCCATAGTGGGAAGCCTGACAATAATAGTATTGCTTTTAGTCCTTCTACTGAGCAAGAATAGTTTAATTTTTCTCACAAGTTCTTTTCTGTTGCTTTTATTCCTTTTGAGAAAACTGTATGACATCATTCCACCCAGTTTTTTGTTTCTTTTTATACTAAAAGTCCAAGGTTGTTTTATTTCCTATGCTTTTGAGTATTCATGTCTAGATATGGTGAAACCTGAAGAGACGTTGCTCAGTATTCTGTTCTTATTTATTTTATTTTTATTTATTTATTTTGTCAAGCATGTATTAGATAACAGATATAAGTATAAACATGACTATGAATACATGAAATGGATATGTATAAAAGGGGACATTAGGACAGGGATGGTAGGCACGTTGGTGCACTTGTGCATGCCCTATGGCAGTGATGGCTAACCTTTTTGCCGTCGCGTGCCAAAAGCGGGGGGAGAGCGGGGAGATCGTGCGTCTGTGTGCCCACACCCATAATGTGTGGAAGGAAAGAAGCCCCCGTCCTTCTTTCCTTCCGTCGCGAGCTGAAGTCTTGGCTCTTCCATCAACTCAACTGACCCTTGGGGGTACACTGTTATAATTTTAAACTGTTTTAATTGGGTCGTTGATTTTAATCTTTCATTCATTGTGATTTGTATTGGAAACTGTCATTTTGTAAGCCCCCTTGAGTCCTCAGGGAGAAAGGCGGCATATAAATCGCAATAATAAATAAATAAATAAATAATTCAATGCCCACCCGTGCCCCGCCCTCCTGCGGCACGTGCGCGTGCTCTCCCCATGCTCCCCACGCTTTTTGCACGTGATGGCATAGTGGGCCCATTTTTCACTCTCACCAGGCTCCAGAGGCTTTCTAGGAGCCTGGGGAGGGCAAAAACAGCCTTCCTCAACACCCTCAGGAGGCCCTCCGGAGGCCAGAAACAGCCCATTTCTCAACTTCCAGTGGGCCCGGAAGGCCCGAAAATCAGCTGGCTGGCGGGCACATGTGTGCTGGAGCTGAACTAGGGCAACACTCGTGTGCCCTCAGATATGGCTCCGCGTGCCACCTGTGGCACCCGTGCCATAGGTTCGCCATCACAGCCCTATGGGCTTCAATCACACACACACACACACATCAAACACACAAACATACACCAGAGGTGGGTTTCAGCAGATTCTGACCAGTTCTGGAGAACTGGTAGCGGAAATTTCGAGTAGTTCAGAGAACCAGTAGTAAAAATTCTGACTGGCCCTGCCTCCATCTATTCTCTGTCTCCCAAGTCCCAGCTGATCAGGAAGAAATGGAGATTTTGCAGTAACCTTCCCCTGGATTGGGGAGGGAATGGAGATTTTACAGTATCCTTCCCCTGCCACGCCCACCAAGCCACACCCACAAAACCGGTAGTAAAATTTTTTGAAACCCATCACTGACACACACATGACTTAAGATCACAGCTAAACTTGGGACCTAGCTCCAAAATACAGATTATATATGCAGAGAATTGTGCTGTAAGTGAAGGCTACCAAAAATCCTATGAATATTTGTCATTTTCCAAGTACAAATATTAGACATGTCTTGGATTACCCTGCTAGAATATTATATTGGAGCAGAAACTAGGCAGTAAACACAATATTTTTAAGAATAATAAGACTGAAAAACTGGGTATTGTTTATTCTAAAAAGATTGTTACCCAATGCCAGTTGTGATTTCAGCTGAATGTGTATACAATGTTTTAATGTTGACACATCTTCTTAGTGTAGCATGTTTGTGATGGTCTAATAATATTGATTGTAATGCAAGAGAGGTGTGTTTTTCTGGGGGCAAAAGTCTTGTTATGTGCCTCGGTTGGCATGATTTCTTCTCCAGGAAGATGTACCCATTATTAGTCTCTAAGTGATTTAGTGCTTCAGTAGTTGAATTACTGAATTTAAGTGGAACTCCATCCAAACCAAGAATATTTAGGATTGCATCCTAAATTTGACTTTACAGATGCTCAACCTTTTCTCCATTCTCCACTATGAACTCACCCACTTTCTCCATAAAAAATTAATATAATGACTCTGGAATGGAGTTCAAAGAAGGGCTAGACAAATTAATCTAGAGGTTGGGTTTGAAGGACACAGTGAATCATTAACAAGCCAACAAGAGCCTGGTGGCGTGGCAGACTAAAGCAGTGTTATTAAGATCAGCTGCCTGCAATTACTGCAAGTTCAAATGTCACCAGGCTCAAGGTTGACTCAGCCTTCCATCCTTTCTAAGGTAGGTAAAATGAGGACCCATATTGTGGGGGCAATAAGCTGACTTTGTATAAATATACAAAAGTATGAAGGCTATTGCTTAACGCCTTGTAAGCCACCCTGAGTCTCTGGAGAAGGGCGGCATATAAATCAAATTAAAAAAAAAATTCAGCCTAGCATTCAGATAAATCCAATTCAAATAGGTAAGTATTTAGGGGCTACTGTGCTGTGGAAACCCCAATTTACCCATTCAAACTAACCGCAGGTAAATGCAGGAACATTGGACAAAGTCAGCCCTTAAAGCAGTGTTTCTCAATCTGTGCAAGGGAATTCTGGGAGTTGAAGTCCACATCTCTTAAAGTTGTCTAGGTTGAAAAATATAGGTAGTCCTCAACTTACGACCACAATTGAGGCCAAAGTTGTTAAGTGAGTTTTGCCCCATTTTACGACCTTCCTTGCCACAGTTGTTAAGTGAATCACTGCAGTTGGTAAGTTAGTAATCTGGCTTCCCCATTGACTTTGCTTGTGAAAAGATCGCAAAAGGGGATCACATGACCTTGGGACATAGCAACATTCATAAGTATGAACCAGTTGCCAAACATCTGAATTTTGATCACATGATCATGGGGATGCTTCAAAGGTCGTACTTGTGAAAAATGGTCAGAAGTCACTTTTTTCAATGCTGTTGTAACATTGAATGGTCACTAAATGAATAGTTGTAAATCGAGGACTATCTGTAATGCCAAAGGAGAATATCTGTAGCTCAGGGTTGAAATGGTGCTCTCTGAGCTTGTTGGTTTTCTCCTAGATGTTTCATTACCCAAACTAGGTAACATCATCAGTGCTAGCAGCTGATGGGCTTTAAACCATCATGATAGCACTAATAATGTTGCCAAGTTTGGTTAATGAAACATCTGT
This sequence comes from Ptyas mucosa, assembly GCA_012654045.1. Lineage (NCBI taxonomy): Eukaryota > Metazoa > Chordata > Lepidosauria > Squamata > Colubridae > Ptyas > Ptyas mucosa. The sequence goes on along the minus strand of WNWU01000043.1, from coordinate 3,750,248 downwards.
AAGAAAACCAGCAAGCTCAGAAAGCACTAAGAAGCCCTCATAATGCCAAAGGTTCTCCAATCTCTGTGTTAAGGCTTAGCCTAGGCTACTTGAGGCTATCACGATTTGTAAGATCCACATCCTAAAACTTGATCCCCTCAAACCACATATTCCTGAGACATTTTTCTGGATTCTGCTTCTTAGTTCAAGTGTTAATGCCACTTTGTAAGACCGCACTTGAAATACTGCGTCCAGTTTTGGTCGCCATGATATAAAAAAGATGTTGAGACTCTAGTAAGAGTGCAAAGAAGAGCAACCAAGATGATTAGGGGCCTGGAGACTAAAACGTGAAGAACAGTTTGCAGGAGTTGGGTATCTCTAGTCTAGTGAAAAAAGGGCTAAGGGTGACATGATGGCAGTGTTGCAATGTTTGAGGGGCTGCCACAAAGAAAAGGGGCTCAACCTATTCTCCTAAGCACCCGAAGGCAGGACAAGAAGCAATGGATGGCAACTAATCAAGGAGAGAAGCAATCTAGAATTAAAGAGAAATTTCCTGAGGGTTAGAAGAACAATCAGTGGGAGGCTTGCATTCAGAAGTTGTCGGTGCTCCATCACTGGAGCTTTTTAAGAAGAGATTGGACAACCATTATCTGAATTGGTATAAGGTCTTCTGGTTGAGCAGGGGGTGGTCTAGACGATCTCCAAGGTCCCTTCCAATCCCTGTTATCCTGTATTCCTGTATCTGGTCGCCATTGACTTGAGTCACCAAAGGACTTCGTAATTTATCCTTAAAAAAAAAAGGCGGGAAGGCTCAGCGTTTCAGGAGCCACCGGCTAAGGCCAAAAACCAGCCAATCAGCAGCCGCAGCGCGGAAACTTCTCCTCCGCTTTAGCAGAGTTACTCTTTAAAGGAGAGCCGGCGATGCCTCCCACTTTTTCGGCCACCGGCCCGGAACAAGGCGGAGCCTCCCTTTTTGGCTCCAGCCCGGCCGAGGGCGAGGCAGCTCGGTTGCCAGGGGCGCTGCCTCGCTCGGCAAACACATTTGTCGGACGGCGCCGGGAAGGAGGCGCGGCGAGCCAACCCGTCGGGGAGGGAAGAGACGGACCCCAACTAGCTACAGGGGAAGAACGTGGGGACGGGGCGCCGCTGGGCAGGGGAGGGGGCGGCGGATCCCGGAGAGAGACCGGCTGGCTGTTGGAAGTCGAGTCTCTCCGGTCGCTTCTTGTCCCGGCGGGGGCCACAAAGGACCCTCGGAAGCAGCCGCGATGGATGAGTTTGCGGAGGACGAGTGCTGCGATTTCGATCCCTTGCCGGCGCTCTCGGAGGACGAGGTGAGCAACTCCTCTGTTAAACAGATTAACAGAGTTGGAAAGGACCTTGTAGGGCATCTAGTCCGACTCCCCAACCAGGAGACCCTGCACCATTTCTGACAGATGGCATTCCAGTCTCTTCTTGAAAGCTTTCAGGGATGAAACTCCCACAACGTCTGAAGGCAACTTCTGTTCCACTGCTTGATTGCTCTCACTGTCAGGAAATTTCTCCTTATTTCCAAGTTGATTCACTCCTTGATCAGCTTCCATCCATTATTCCTTATCTGGCCCTCAGGTGCTTTGGAAAATAGCTTGACCCCCTCCTCTCTGTGGCAGCCTCTCAAATATTAGAACACTACTATCATGTCTCCCCTGGTCCTTCTCTTCACTAGACTAGCCATGCCCAGTTTCTGCAACCGTTCATCGTAGGTTTTAGCTCCCAGTCCCCTAATCATCTTGGTTGCTCTTCTCTGCACTCTTTCTAGACTCTCAACATCTTTTTTAGAGTGTCGGTGACCAAAACTGGACGCAGTATTCTAGGTGTGGAGCTGCTGAGACGGAGGGCATATAAACCTGCCATGGAGTCTCCTGGAACAGCATCCCTCCCAGATCCTTCCTAACTTGGAAACAAGCGCAAAAAAGTCATCTCTTTGTAACCTAAGTCAGGGTTACTCATCCTTGACAACTTTGTGTGGACTTTGACTCCCAGAATTCTTGCTGGCTGGGGAATTTTGGGAGTAGAAAACCACACTGGCCTAAGTCATAAAAGATGCAGTACAGGTAGTCCTTGACTTACGACCCCAACTGAGCCCAAAATTAAGTGAGCTTTGTCCCATTTTACAACCTTTCTTGCCACAGTTGCTAAGTGAATCATTGCAGTTAAGTTACTAACGTGGTTGTTAAGTGAATCTGGTTTATCCATTGACTTCGCTTGTCGGAAGATCACAAAAAGTGATTACATGATCCCGGAGCACTTCAGCTGTCATAAATGTGAGGCAGTTGCCAATAGTCTGAATTTTGATCACATGACCATGGGGATGCTGCAATGGTTATAAAATGGTCCTAGGTCACTTTTTTTCCAGTGCTGTTGTAACTTTGAATGGTCACTAGTTGAATTGTTGTAAGTTGAGGACTACCTATAATTGCATGAATCTGTCTCTTGTAGGACAGGTGGGTAAAGAGACTGTAAACCTACAACCCCAGAAGGCATGATTCAGCTGTATTGTCTTTCTCATGCAACATTAGTAAAATGTTTTAAGAAAGGCGCTGCTTTCAAACAACACTTTTTACTCTCCAGCCTGACTTTGGAGTGCCTTTCATTGGAATCAATGACTTGATCAGAGTGGGGGAAAAGAACAAGGCTGACTTTCATGCTCCTGGGGCTGAATCCATTCATACTTCAGTGTTTCCTTAACTTGTCAGTGGTGGGTTCACCAGTGGTGGGATTCAAATAATTTAACAACCGGATCTCTGCCCTAATGATTTCTTCCAACAACCAGTTCACCAAACTACTCAGAAAGTTAACAACTGGTTCTCCCGAAGTGGTGAGAACTTGCTGAATCCCACCACTGGGTTCACCCAAGATCGGGCGAACCGGTAGCGGCAACGGGAGGCTCTGCCCACCCGCCCGGACGTCTCTGCGCATGCAAGCACGCGCGCACCCACAAGCAAACCAGTAGCGGCCAAAATTGAAACTCACTACTGGTCCTATCTGATCCATTACTAGTTGCCAGCTCATCTGAACTCTGTGCTATATTCACTAGTATCTGGTTGAAACAAATATTTATCACTTCTAATTAAGTAGACTGAAGTGGAGTTGTGTATAGGTTTCTGATTCATCCTAATATTAAGGGGCGTTCTGCTAAAGAATGTGCCTGAGAAACTGTGTTTACAATAACTTCAGTACCATGGCAATATTTCTCTTAATGAAAGTCTCTTTACAAGTATCATTAAATTCTTAACTGAGTGTAACATGGTTGAAATAATATACAGGGAGTCCACAACCAATGACCGTAATGGAGATGGCCCATTACGGTTGGAAATTGTGATAACTGTTAAGTGTAACATAAAATGACAATCATAAGTGATCTAAGTGTGATCACCACTTAGAGCCCCCCCCATCCCTGTTCTTCCTGATGCAGTTATTAAACAAAACACGGGGTGCCTCGGGGCCTCTCCCATCCCTAGAGGCACTTTGTACTCTGCTACCTTCCCCCGAGGCCTGTTTCCCACCCCACTGCGCCCCACACCTTAGTCACCCTGCGTTGTCCATTGGTCGCTTATCTTTCAAAAATGTCCGGAGCCAGGGTTAAGGAAGGAGGGCAGGTCACTCCTTTACTGGGACAGGTGGCACTTTTCCAGAAGGGGCTGCCATTTTCTGGATAGCTGCATTGGATTGGGGGATGTGGGGTGAGGAGGAAGGTGTCGAGCCCAGTGGAGTTTGAAGCAGGTCCAAGACCTGCAAATACTGGTGGGAGGAGATGGGGGCGGGGTGTCCTGCTGCACCATCCCTGCAGTTGGTCTTTAGGACAGATGACCACGGAAACACTGCAATGGTAGTTAACTTCTAAATCAGGTTGTAAGTTGCGTTGGGGGGGGGGTCTGTCGTGCCTTCAAACCGTCACTAAGTAACCAGTTATAAGTTGAGAACTACCTGTAGTACCTCCAGCTTTGCAGACAGCACATGCTTGTGAGAATGGGAACACATAATAGTTGCTGGGCGACTTTAATCTCCTGCTTGTATGTTCTCTATAGAAATCTGGTTGGTTGCTTTGAAAATGGAAGATTGAACGAGGATGGCCTTTAGTCCAAAATGTAATCCTTTGGGAAGTATTTCATTACTCTTCCAAAATGTTGCATTGTAACTTTAAATTGCACCTGAAAAACCACCTTGGGGATGTACCTTTTGTTTTCCACTTATCCTTAGAAAGAGCTATGTCTCTTTTGTTTATTCATTTATTTATGGCCAGATGCCATAATGAATGTGTGCTATTTGTTTTTATTTATCGCTAGTATTTCTATGCTGCTCGGCTTCAAAACAGAGACTAGAAGTCAAGATTAAAGACAGCAAAGAAATCACAAGTAATATAAATTACAATAGCACTAACCAGCTGATGTAGATAAGAAAAGAAAATCTGACATCCTCCAAATGTTATTTCAGAGCCAAGTTTTTACTACTTTTCAGAAGCTTAATCAAAAAAAGCTTTTAAAGAAATGTTTGTACTCAAGCTGTTGCACAGGAGGAATGCTGCCAAAGCTTCACATAAATAAAAGCAAAACAAGAAGAAAATAAAAACATCAACATTTAAAAATCAAAACCAAGCAGATATCAAATAGAACTGCTAACCTAACCAATGTAGGAAATTAAATCCATTTTATTAATTGAACAAATTTGTATCCCATCTTTCTACTGAATTTGGATGCTCAGTGGAACTTCTTCCCTTTGAAACTCAGTTCAGGATATAAAAATCCAGGAGTAAAACATTTCAGCTAATAAACTGCTGGAAAAGTTATATAGTTCTTTGAAGTCAACCTATGCAATTAAAAATAAATTAGAGTCAAATCTTTCCTTTTGAGTTAGAACACTTTTTTTTCCCCTGAGGACAGAAAAGCAGAGGAACTCTGGCGTGATTTTATCCTTCCGTTAATGCTTAAAATGCTTTCCCACGAATATGGCCACCCTCAAATGGAGAGAATGCTACTTTTTCATGGTCTGTACAGAATTTTTATACGTTTATGCCTTTGCCATATGGTACGACCATTTATATTTACAGCAGTAGAATTGTAACCAGGGAGAAAGCATTTGCCATGGGGCTTAGCTTTGTAGCACTACAGTGTTCTTTTAGCAAGAGAGTATGTCTTCCATTCTTAAATAGGCTTGCCAGGAAATATAGTACTGAAGCCAGAATGTTTTACAAGCACACTGTGGATGGAGCTAATTGTTCCAGTCATTGGGCTTCTAATAAAAATATGCTTGCAGGTGTTTAGGGACGCAGTGTGGACTCTTTATTTGAACATTCCATTGGGACCATAATATTATGTATTTTGTTTTATTTACAGTTAGAGATAATTTTTTTATTAAAAAAATGTGGACAGAACAAATAGAATAAATTAAGAACACATGGAAGTGAATAAAGTATGTACATAACTCTAGAGTATAATAATGAAATTCTAATAAGCAATAAGGTATTAACTGTCAGGCACAGAAAAACCAGGTCTACATGTGAGGTTCCAATTAAATTGATTTATTGCTAAATACAGTCTATCCATAAGAGTCTTCTCAATTAATGGTTAGCACCTGCTAAGAGTTAGATAAAGGTCAATACAATTCAAGGAGCGGTTGGACTTAGTCTGTTTGTGACTACATAGGTATTCTAGGCTGATCCCCTTAACTCTACCTCCAGGGGGCCACTTCTTTTCCTACATTGACTGATTTCAGAAGACAACCATTTTGGTTTTGAAATGAGGGTGGTCCAATGTGACATGAGTTTAAGCCTTAGAAGTTTTCTTTTTCTTTTTCCTTTTTATTATGTTTTTATAAACCTGGATACATTTTGTTTCAGTACAGCACAGTTTATACTATATTAATTGAAGATTATTAACATTATATTTAGATAACTTAGAGCCATGATGGCGAACCTCTGGCACGCGTGCCACAGGTGGCACACGGAGCCATATCTGTGGGCACGTGAGCATTGCCCTAGCTCAGCTCCAGTTGAGCATGCGTATGCCAGCCAGCTGATTTTCGGGCCTTTTGGGCCCACCGGAAATTGGGAAACGGGCCGTTTCTGGCCTCTGGGGGGTTGGGGAAGGCTGTTTTCGCAAAGAACAGGCCTAACGGGCCCACCGTGCCATTGTGGGCCAAAAACAGTGGGAGTGCGGGAGGGGTGTCGCGCATGCATGCACGGGGGATGGGGTACTTTGAATTATGGGTGTGGGCATGTACGCGCTCCACCCCCTGCAGTCCCCCCCCACTTTTGGCACATGATGGCAAAAAGGTTAGCCATCACTGACTTAGAGTATTGGAAATAAAAAAGACTGAAAAACCCTTTGCTTTCACTGTCCCAAAGATGCTTTTTCAAGAGGCAACTGGACTTTCTGGTTCTTCTTTGAAGATGTTTTGCTTCTTATCCAAGAAGCTTCTTTCGCTCTGAAAAAGCGTCTTAGTTGAGAAGTGAAACGTCTTCAAAGAAAAAACAGAAAGTCCAGTTGCCTCTTGAAAAAGCATCTTTGGGACAACCATGACCTGGATGACTGAGAATCTCCATAGACACTTTTCTTTCACTATTAATTATAATTTAATATGACAATATTACATGAATAAAATTATTTCAATTTTTCATACAAAGTTGAGTATAACATTGAAAAAAACCCACTGCAAATTGCATTGGTTTGTTATATGATAAAAGCTTTGATCTTAAGCTAATTAACATTAAAATCTCTACTATACTATTATATAAATACATACTTTAAATACACACACTACACACACACACACACACACAGAGTATGGAATGGAATGAAATGGAATGGACTTTGCTGGACGAATTCCTATAAATGAAGTCTGTACTATGTAAAAGTGTATAGGTCAGTGATATGGAACCTTTTTGGCACCAAGTACCAAAAAGGGAGCATGCACGCTTGTCTGGCCTACAACTCGGAAGAGGAGCTGCCCAGGGCGCATGCGCGCACCCAAAAATGAACTTCTGGTATCTGGCACGCATCTTCCGGCTCACGCAGGTCAGCTGATCATCGCACGTACATGTGCACCAGAAACGTGGAAGACAAACGGGCGATGCCGTACATGCCAGGCAACATGGCTGCACGTGCCACTTCAGGCACGCATGACACAGGTTTGCCATCACGGGTATAGACAATAACCTTGATTTTGAATTGGGCCTAGAATTAAACTACTAATCAATGCAGTAATGTAATTGTGTTGATATACATGATTCATCTAGGTAACATTGATCTCAACTTTACTAAATCTTAACCTTTGGCCCAATCAAAGCCTTCGTTTTAAAAGGCAGCCCCATGTAATATGTGTTGCAAGATGATGAGGCATGTGCCACTGCTGTGAAGGCCTCTCAGATTAAGGATTAAGATAACCTTTATTGTCATTTTTTTTTCTGTGGGCACTCTAGCACATATTAAAAATGAAATTTTGTTGCCTGCTCTCAAAAGTGTACCATACATAACACATATATAGCTATGCTATATACATACACGTGTATATATATCTACACCCCAACATATAAATACATATAAATATTAATCATTGTCTGTCATGAATACATAAAAAAAGAGGAAACCTGAGAGTTCACACAGTTGATACTGTGGAACAAAACTGTGGCTGAATCTGAATGTTCTGTTACGGATTCTACGGAGCCTCCTCCCAGAAGGTAACATGGAAAACAGGTCATGAAGAGGATGTGTAGCGTCCCAGACAATCCTGTGGACCCTGTTCAGGCATCACTTGCCAATTATCTTTTCTACTGTCCTCACCACTCTTTGCACCGCCTTCCCATCTGAAGCAGTAATGCTCCAAACCAAATTGTAATGCAATATGAGATATCGTCCCTCTATAACAGGGGTGTCATACTCGAGGCCCCTGGGCTGGATCTGGCTCACAGGGTGCTTATATGTGGCCCATGGGCCCACCCTGGAAACAGTGAAGGATTGGCCCGCAGTGCCTCTGCCAGTGACAATGGAGTTCAGGAGGGCCCCGTGTGGCCTTCCAGGCTCCGTTTTCGGCCACGACAGCCTCCTGCAACCCTCTGCCAGCTAAAACTGAGCTTGGGAAAGCTGCACAGCTAACCCAAGGTGCAACACAACCCTAATGAGGCCCTCAATGAAATCGAGTTTGATACCCCGCTCTATAGAAAGTGGCAAGGACAGCAGGACGAAGATGTACTTTTTTCATGTGATGCAGAAAATATAGGCGCTGCTGTGCCTGCTTTGTCAGTGTTTTGGCTGTTGAGCAACCAAGCCATCTTACTCGTTAGCAGCATACAAGGAGGCCTGGAACTGGAACACCAATTGAAGCAGGAGTCACACTCCCCCTTACCATGATCTCCTTCTACTGTTCTAGTGGGACTCATGAGTTCAAGAGGATCCCCAAGTCATGAACCCAATCCATTTGTGGGAGGGTGAGGTTATCCAGAACCAAAATTGGAGACTGGTAGATTATAACTCCAGCCTATAGAAGGCAGATTTCATGCCACAGAGAGCTTTGTCTAAAACCCGAACCTTCCCAAAAGAACTCAAAGAGTCTCAGATGGTCTCACAAGACATTTTCTAAGTTAATTTTACTAGACATGGCCCAGCTGGTATCCATCTCTGAGTGAACATGAGCAATTCTGTTATGTGTTCTGCAATGGATCTTCATTCTTACCCAAGAGGCAAAGTGTAACCTTAGACAGAGCCTCTAAATACAAATCTCAACATGCAGGAAACATAGTGAAGTGCACATGTTTCACTGCTCTTACCACCATGAAACGCTGCCAAATATACCATGCAACCATGTTCATTCACATTGTTTTTCTTCATTATTGCTCCAAGCATCTCGTCATTTGCTTCGTTTCCCGCAGCTTTTCAATAATCAAAGAACCTGCTGGATTCTGCACAGGGCAGTTAAATGAAGTGATATAAAAACCAATAAAATGTCATAAACAATTTTTTTCTCTAGGGTTTCTCTTTAGATTTACATGGCAGATTATGTGTTTTTCTTCTCACTTGCCTGTAGAAAAATAATATTTACATTGGTAAGAAGATCTTTGAAGGGAAGAAAGAAGGCGAGAGCATGAAGTCAGTTTCTAGTGTTGATCATGAGATCTTTGTTCTATGAACCTTCTGCAGTCTGATACTGTGATGCTTGATATAATTTATCAAATCCACTCTTCTGGATAAGATGCACTTGGAAGTTTAGAGATGGTTGCAGCTGCAAATTAGAGAAATATTGAGAGAGAGAGGAAAGAGAGAGCAAAGCAGAATTAAGTAAGCAGGTTTAGAACAGTTGACCATGAAGGTACAACCTGAAATACAAGTACCTTTTAGGTTTTTGTCTTAGAAAGCTTTGAACTTTTTGGAAATGTGTTGGGTTGGTGGATTATGCATTACTTGGAGCTAGCTTCATCAAGTTCACTGTGCTGAAATGTGGAGTAATTCTGAATTCTTGTCTTGGCAGGAGAATGTGTCGCTCGCTGATGTTCTTTCACTGCAAGATAGCTGTCTTACTGAGCAGGATATTTGGGCTATTTGTCTGGAGTGTAGTCAGTCTTTGAAGAACATTGCCCACTCTACAGTCTTCCAGACCCTTTGCATTACTCCTGACACTTTGGCTTTTAACACCAATGGCAATGTATGCTTCATGGAACAGATCAGTGGTAAGTATGCTGGCTGGTAGACGAATTGTTGAAAAGTAAAAAAAAAAAATCCTACTGAGAAAATGTAGTAAAACATTATATTCTCTCTGTCAGGTTTCTACATGGATTTTAATTAGAGTGTGAACCATAATTTCTTAAATGCAACAATGAATGTCAGCTCACGTCAAGCTAAATTAGGTTATATCTACTATGTATGTTCATTTAGGTGTTATAGTATTGAACAAAGATTACTAGATTAAATTTAATGTGGTTCTAAATTTATTTCTTTGATCTAGTCTGTATTTTCCAGAGGATTTTATGCAATAAATGCTACCATGCTTTTGTATGAATGTTTTTAAAGAAAAACAGAATCTGAGAGCCAAGAGAGGATATATAGATAGATTATATATTTAGTATTCATTATATATTCTAACTGGAGAAAAGCTGACATTAACTAGCTCTAGTGGTAACATACATTATTTAATATATAAAAAGCGAAAGCTAGCAAAAACAACCCCCCCTTCCTTTAGTGAACAGATTTTATGTGTGTTCTGTGAATTTTTTTTATTTATTCATTTAAAACTTTTATATAGCTGCCCCCTCTTAAAACAACTCTGGGTGGCTTGCAACTAATAAAGCACTATAAAAACAGGATAAAATAATACAAACGGCATAAAAATCAACAGCGATAAAACTAAAAACAGAAAAACCTTGTACGAATGTGGTCTGATGCACCCACATTCTCAGCCCGTCCTGGGCTCACCAGGTTTTAAGGTCCAGATATTAAGTGATCTCTGGAAGGATAGAAAGATAGAGATCTGTCAATCACAGGGAAGAGGTTGTTCCATAGGACAGGAGCTGCACAAAAACGGTATGTTTGAAAATTCCCATAAAATGGCAATATTTAAAGGAAAGAATCTGGAGTTTCTTACTTTTTTCTTTTTCTTTTTAGTGTAGGGTGATGTTATATTAGCCAGAAAAGGACAATGCTAATGCAGAGTAGTAGTTTTGCTGCCTAACATCGCTAGATCTATTTGATTCACACTCGCGCGCGTCCCAACGTGCGCCACAGGATGAGCTAACTGCACCAGAAAGAAAGATGAGTGGCTTTTCTGCTGTGTTCATCTGGGATCTTCTCCCACCACCAAAGCCACCACACAAACGGGTGTCACAACTGGAAAGATGCAGCACCAGCAGGATTCTAACCATCCGCAAGAAGTGCCAGCTGGTCTCCCTACTGAAGTGTACCTATTTATCTACTCATGTATAACATGCTTTTGAACTCCAGAAGCTGAGACAAGTGATGGGAGTTCATCCCGCCATACAGTGCTAGGACTCAAACCGCTGGACCAAAGACCATCTCCGGCATCATTAAGTCGACGTGGAGTGTGGCCCCACTATCCATTCTGGTGGGATAGATAGATATTCTCTGGAAGAAGCAGTGCTTCAGATCATCTGGTCCCATGCCATGTAGGGCTTTAAAGGTAATAATCAGGACATTGAATTGCACCCGGAAGAAAACTGGAAGCCAATGCAGGTCATGCAACAGGGGTGTAATCTTTGTGCATTTATTACCAATCGGCTAAGAAAGCATGGCTATGCGACAAAATGTATTGTGGGAGATGAGAAATAAGCAAAAGTAAAGTTAGTACATTGATGGGGAACTCGCCATATTTGAAGCTATCTAACATTTCAACTTCTTGATATGGCCAAAGAAGCTATAATTTCTTTTGCCTCCCCCCCCCCCCGGAACTTATGTGTGATTTGTGACACTTTGGAAACCTTGATTAACTCTGGTAGGTTGTGTTGCAAGATGATAAGTCAAAGAATGAATTGGAAGGTACTGTATGTTTAATATTTCTGATGCTTTAGATTTATAAGTGAAGTTGTAGTTTGGTAGATAACAGTGGGTAGCAGTGTGAATGATATCCATGGATAGGGACCAATATTCTTACAGCTTTTCCTATTGACATTATATGAATCTCTAGAAGCCAGGCTTCAAGGTTCTGTAAGCACCATGTCCTATGGCTCTGGAGGAATCCACCTTTCTTCCAATTTCACTTTATTTACTAAAGGAAGATTGTGAAGAGAACAAAACCAGCTCTCAGGGAGCCATGGGTATCTTCAGGAGCTTGTTTCTTCTGTCAGAAGTAACACACCTGAAAAAGGGTGAGACTTGTATCACAATGCCTGGTGCTACTTTTCTCATTCTGACTCCCCCTTTGTCCCACCATAGGTGCTATTTTAAGGAAACCTTCACCTGAATCTGTTTTCGTTTTTATGGTGGGAAGAATCAGTTTGCAATTAACTTCAGGATACTTGGGAAGTTTTTGAAGCATCAGCATTCTTTATAACCAGCTTCACTCCATCCTTATTCTTGGTTCTTTTCAGTGAAAGTTGTGAGTTTAAAAAAAAAGTTAAAAGATCCACATAATGGACCGGAGGATTGGTTGGTTAGTATAGTTTATAAGCCAGGAATTTTTGTATCCGGGTCTCTGTGCATAACAATATAAGAAGTTAATTTAAAATAAAAGGAAATGTTCTCTTTGTATTGGGTAAAACAGAATTGTGACAGATCAGATCTCTGAAAAATACAAGGAACGATCTGGTACAAATCTAGGGAATATTTCCTTGTTTGTTTTGAACCATAAAGAGATGTTTTTATTTAAGATATTGGGAAACAGTAGGGGGGGGGGAAACCCCAAGATAGATTTTGGAGTTTGCTAATCTTAAATTTGTTGAGGGTTTGAAGTATTGAGATGTTTATTACTTAGCAGAAAAATTCAAAAAGAACAGTGTATCACAGTGGAATGTTGAAGGGCTATGACCTTAGCTCCAGAAAATAGGACCAAGAACCTTACTCTGATAAGATGTTGGAGAAAATAGATCAAGGGTTAAAATTGGGGAGAAATAGCCAATTTTGTGGATGGGTACCTATGTTTCATGTTTAGTTGAGTAGAAATAGAAATATTAAGGAGCAGATAATATAGGCCAGGGGTCCTCACAACCTGTGGGCGAGCAGAAGAGTGTGCAAAACTCCATTTGCGCAAGCAGTGTGTGTGTGTGCCCTCCATTTGTGCAAATGGAGTTGTACGCATGCATCCAACACTTAGGCAGAACCAGCCCATCTCCCGGCTGCCACCGACCAACCCACAGAAATGGGGGACTGCTGATATAAACAATTGGCAAACAAGACTTCCCAGATAGTATTGAAAAGATAGCAACAGGGGAAAAAAATAGAAACGTCCTTAAGGTTTTGATAGAAAAAGGATCTTGTGAATTCCTTAGGATTCAGAGAAAACTTGAGATTAAAACAAAGTGGAAAAGTGTCTCAATGGGCCCATTGCAGGTATAATATATTATTTTTGCCTTAAATATTTCCATCATATTCTTTGGAAGATATTAAATTGTTCAAGCTCCCTATGTGACCCAAAATAAATGGAGCAGATAATTTTGTCCATGTACTCATTTCTGTCATGCCAGCCTGACAAATTTTACCATGTTTCACGTTAACTTTTAAATTCCCATTTTAGCAATGCAATTGTATTACTTCCAGTAGATTACAATGCAATACATAGTGATATCTCTCTAAATACCTCCTCTAACTTTATTGGAAAGCCACTTAGCACTAATATGGCTAGAGTAACTTTGTCTACTCATTGGCTTTACAAAACTGACTTAAGATATGCATTTTGTCTTTGGGCCTTAGTTTAAACCAGGGCTGTCCAACTTTGGCAATGTTAAGACTTGTGGATTTCAGCTCACATAATTGAGGAATTCTGAGAATTGGGGAATTCGGGGAGTTGAAGTTCACAGATCTTAGAATTGACAAGGTTGGACACCCTTGACTTAAACTCTAATGAATTTACATCCTCATTGCCTTTTTTCCAATCCTATTATATTTGGAAAGCCAGTTTGGCTTCTTTTTCAGGTTAGCTACGTTCTAAAATGAAATGTATTTGAATATTAATAGCTCGGGATGGTAGTTACATTCTTGGTTTGAGCTCCAAGCTTGGCAATTTGTTTGCAAATGTTTCATCACTGTTCGAGAAGACATTGTCAGCGCGCTTTGAAATGTGCTTGTGTGTCAGAACACTGTATTTAAATACCTTTTTCTGTGATGCAAATTAGTATGGATGTTATTTATTCGACTACTTCCGAGTCATGGTCTGAATTTGGACTGTTTGATTTTCTTTCAATTTCCCCAGCATTACAGACTTCTCCAGAGAACTAACAGAGAAATCTTCACATCTGAATAGGATAATTCAAGCCTGCTCATTTGGGTTGTATTGGTTTGACGATCCATGTGTTCGTTTTCTTGGCTATCCATGGTATTCTTAGGAGTCTTCCCCAAAGAGAAGCATTCAACATTCTCTCTCTTTTTATTCTAGTACTTCAAAGTCTATTTTTTGCTTCCATAGAGTGTGACAGAGAAAACATTTTCTGCATGATTCCAGTAGACACATCCCACCATCTGAATAACTTTTCCAAAGCTTTTATTTTTGTCTTAACAGTATTGGTCGGTGGCATATTTCTTGATTGCCAATTTCTTTTGCTGTTAATACTTGACTCTAAGATGCAAAGATTATCCATCACTTCAGTATCTTCACTGCCTTTTCTAAGGCTGTTTGCTGAACCTGTTATCATTAGTTGATAACTTTACATTTAATCTACCTCATTTTTTTCCACTATATTCCTCAATTTTTATTCCTAGGGTTTGCAGAAAATTTGTATTTCAGCTGTCAGAGCAGTGTCATCAGCAGAGCACAAATTATCAATAGATTTCTTCCCCCCAATTTTAAAACCATACTCATTTTAAAGTTAATACGGTGTTCTAGTTCATTCTAAAATCATTTAAATTAATAGACTGGCATACAAATGCACAACTGAAAAACCATATTGGGAACATTCATAATTTTGAAGTTCTACCTTTGGATATCTATTTCATTAAGAACTGTCCTCATGTTGTAGCTTGGAAAATTTAGTGTTTTTAAAGCCTCCCTTGATTGATGAAAAAAATGAGTGTGTGAAGACATGAATAATTTGTCATGAATATGTTATGTTGGAGTTCCTTCCACAGTTTCTCTACACAGATAGCTTCTTGTTTACTTGTCCTCATTAATGCTGGTGTTTGTTCAGTCAGGAGCCTGCTGATTAACTTCCGAAGGATATGCATAATTTTTTTCTAGGATGTTACATGGGGCCTATGCTGGTATTAACATCTCATTAATAAGATCAGGCAGAGCATTCTATGTGAACTAGATTTTCCCCCCCGGGTTTCTAACAAATGATAGTGTGTTACCTCCTGTAGGTTGATGGATCATTAGAAGAGTATGTGATTTCAAAAATCCATGCCAAGCTGACATCTCATGAGCAGCCACTTAATGGAAACTTTTTTTTCATACATCCATGATTTGTCAAAAAATTGGAAATCCTTAAAAGGTAAAGGTAAAGATTCCCTTTGCACATATGTGCTAGTCATTCCCGACTCTAGGGGGTGGTGCTCATCTCCGTTTCAAAGCCGAAGAGCCAGCGCTGTCCGAAGATGTCTCAGTGGTCATGTGGCCGGCATGACTAAATGGCAAAGGCGCACGGAATGCTGTTACCTTCCCACCAAAGATGGTCCCTATTTTTCTATTTGCATTTTTTACGTGCTTTCGAACTGCTAGGTTGGCAGAAGCTGGGACTAATACCGGGAGCTCACTCCGTTATGCGGCACTAGGGATTTGAACCGCTGTACTGCCGACCTTTCGATCGACAAGCTCAGCGTCTTAGCCACTGAGCCACCACGTCCCTTGGAAATACTTACTGTATCATTAAAGAAACTGATGCCCACAGATTGTGTAAATACTGTTTTCCAACATCCTTTTGTGTAATTGTTTATTGAGATATCCCTTAAAGTTGTATGAGAAACTAATTAAAAGATCAGGTGCTTGTTCCCTTCTGTCATTTCACTTGTCATATTTTCTAATCAAATGACCAGCTGATCAGTTTCAGAGGAATGTATATTATTCTAGTTTATTGTCTATCTGGTATAGGTTTAGCTTCTGTAATTTATTTTATTCCATCACCTGATTCTACTTATAATCAAGGCTTTTATATAATGAGGCAATATAACGTATCTGTGTATAGTATGATAGTATTATGTTATGTGTCTTGAGAAAATATTTTGTATCTGGAGTAGATCAGTGGTGGGTTCCTCCCGGTTTGGCCCGGTTCTGCTGAGCTGGTAGCGGTGATGATATGACATCACCAAACTGGTTCTGCCCTGCCCCCCACCCCCACCCCCTGCATTATTCTTACCTTTTATTTGGCCCCACCCCCAATCTATTGCTGCCTCCTGAGTCCCAGCTGATGGCTAGAGGGAAAAAACTGTTTAAACTCTTGCTGCGGGGCTTCAAAGGGCCTCTCTACAGCTGATCAGTTTTAAAAGAAAACAAATGAGTAGACCAGTGCCTGCAAAAATACATGAGTAGATCAGTGCCTGCAAAAATAAATGGGTAGACCAGTGCCTGCAAAAAATAAATGGGTAGATCGGTACAGCTCTGCAAGCAGTTAAAAGCCTGCTAGACCAGTACCTCTGCTAAATCCTAAATAATTGTCACATGACCATCAAGCCACGCCCACAAAATAAGCCACGCCCACAGAACCGGTAGTAAAAAAAATTAGAACCCACCCCTGGAATAGATGTAGAAGATCACATCTTTTGGCCAATGGATCTCAATGGAAGGTGATACAATAAAAAGAAATTGAAGGGCATGTTAAATGTGGTTGGCAAGCATTTGGCAAGCTAAGCATCATTTTCAAGAACAACTTCCCCCTACGCCTGAAGAGAAATGTTTTTGATCCGTGTGTGCTACCTGCTCCAACATATGACAGCGAAACATGGATGGTAACCTCACAATCGATACAAAAGCTAAGAGTGTGGTACAAAGAGCCATGGAAAGATACATCCTCAGCATTACAAGACAAGATAGAAGGACTGCACATGGATTAGAGAACGAGCAAAAGTATACGATAGCATCAAGAGAGTAGAAGAATTGAAATGGAAATGGGCTGGTCACACAGCAAGAAGAACTGATGGCAAGTGGACTAAGGCAGTCATAGAATGAATCCCACTTGATAAAAAAAAAAGTCAATGAAAGAGACCTAAAACAAGATGGAGTGATGACATCAGCAAGTATTGCAGGACCAATTGGCAAAAGAAAACTCAGGACCGTATGGCTTGGAAACATGCAGAAGAGGCCTTCATCCTGCAATGGATAGACAATGGCTAAAATGATGATTAGGTGTTATTAAGTGTGGGGCAGTTTAGCAACCAGATTTTTCCAGGAGTATCTTCTGCTATTGTTCTGACCAGAAAGCTAGGGAAGGCAATTGTTCTGAAGGTTTTTTCCTGCAGCTGCAGAAAAAGGCAAAGGTAAATGGACCTGGGTATGGTGGGGCAAGAAGAAGACACCAACCTGTGACATGTTTCTGCACACCAGTGACCCTGTACCTGTCCATGACAGGTTTATGTATGATGGTGGGTGCCCGGCTTCCCCTACCTCCTGAGTCACTTTGTGATTGCTTAAAAACTACAACTGAGAGAGCTGGAATTGCAGTCGTTGAGATCACTGATCCCAATTGTGGTGATAAATTGAGCTTCAGGGATTAATGACCATGATCCAGATAACAGACTTCCTGAGGTTCCACCAGCATCTATGACTGGCATCTTCAGAGGCAAGGTGGTCTTCAAACAGGGACTGATTAGGAGTCTTGTCTTTACAGCCAGGTGAACTGACTTCCGATTGGTTTTTAGCTAAGCTGGCTTCCTATTGGTACAGGCTGGAGAGGGCTGGTTTCTGATTGGTTAGGGTTGGGGCTTGTGCTTGATCTTGATCTTGATTGATTGTTTTGGTGGTGTTAGTTCTTGATTGGATCCTTCCACAGGCAAGTTTCTAACTTGTCCATTTTGGGAAGTTGATTCCTACTTGGTCCTGCTTTTGAGGCAAGATCTTGGTGTGGTACAGGACAGGAACCAGAATAATGAAACTTTCCCTAATTTTTTCCATTTATCCTTTCACGAGCTTTGTATTTCAAGATTTATGTAGTTGATTAAGTAATTCTTAGGGATATTTGAGGATGACAGAGAATCCTGGGATGTCATGCTGTTACTTTCTTAAATCTCAAGACATTTATTTTTGCAGAGTGGAATTAGAACTCTGGAAGATTCCCCCCCCCCCCACCAACTTTATAGATCTTATTATCTTCTAGAAACTGATGCATTATAAATGTTAAGGATACGAAGTTAAATGTAAACAAATTCCTTGGTGTTCTTCTTGAAATATATTGATACATGACTGACAGTATTTGTTAAACATTAAACAAATGGAACAGCCCCAGAGAGCTTCAACAAGGTTGTTCTGTGCTTTTTAAACCACGCATATGCGCAGACACAAACGCACACTCACAGTTATTTTATAATAATACCAGCATTACTGAAGCTGCTAAATCTCATCATAAGTGCATTAACAGTACATTTTTATGTTTCATTTCACCCCAATGTAATTGTTGAAATGACAAGGGAACGCATTCTGTGGAAAACGTTCTGATAGAATTGTCTCTCTTACTAATGAGGCAATGGCTTCGATTGTGATGTGTAAAAGCATGAACCGAGTGGATTTGAAAGGCTATGAATAGTCTCTTCATTGTACTTGAATGTTTAAAACAAAATAATTGAGACACTTGATATGCAAATACATTCTTTGATCAACATATTGACAGCAAGTTCTTTCTCCAATGCTCCATTTAAAAAATTTGATGCCATTCCACCCAAGCTGCATAATGTATTACATAGAAGATGTTGTAGGTTTTGTGTTTGAAAAACTTTGCTTTGCTCACTAACGTAGATATTTTTAACATGAAATTAGACTCAACTTATTTTTAAATGATTTGGAGCATTGTATTACTATCACATACATTTATATATTTTGCCAAATTATAAAGATTCCAGGTGGTTTATAAGAAGAGATTACATTACAAAGAGGAAAATCCGAACACTCATCACTCTGAATAAAAACCAACATCTTTAAACTTAAGCTAAAGTATTACCATTTATTGATTTTTGATCTGTCGTGAATTGATTTTAATGTTTTAATATGAAATTCTTTTTAAAGATGATCCAGAAGGAGCTTTTGTCCCACCAGAGATCGATGAAACTGGTAACACATTTGAGGTAAATAATGAACTCTTCTTGTACAGCTCAGAACGTCTTTAATTGTAAAGAAATGTTTTAAAAATGTTAAATGCTTGGTATGGTTCCAAAATATGAATATCTGTCTGGTTTGTCTTTTAGAATTTAGTCAAAATGTATTATATAAATCCTCTGTTGCCATTTTTATTTGGTTTGATAAATGTTTGATAAATGTATTCCTTTATAGTAAGCATACTTTCATGTTTTGTGTGTTTCATTCTATGTATTTGTTCATGGGCTAACTATAAAGATTGTAGCAAGCTGCAACTTTATTTGGTATTGACTCTAAAAATAATGTTGGAATATTTTATTTTCTGGATAATTAACACATGAATCTTCCTAATCTAATAATTCTTAAATGTTATTTAGGATTGAATTGTATTAGAATCTTAATTATGCCCAGTAATTCATTAGCTTCCAAGATCAGATATCCAAAGGCCTCATCAGAGTTGATTTTCTACTGAGAATTCTACTATTTAAATTCTATTATTTAAAAAGTAAGAAGTTCAGCATGTGTGGGAATCAATAGAAGAGAATATGTGTAGCTCAGGGTTGAACTGTGGAGTCCTTGGTGCTGTCTGACTTAGTTGTTTGCTTGCCAATGTTTCACTACTCAACTAGGTATATTATCAATGTGAGTCTGATGACTGATGATATTGCCTAGTTGGGTAATGAAACATTGGTAAGCAAGCAACAAAATTCAGAGAGCACCAACACTTCATATGTGTGGCAATGTTAAGATGAATTTTCTCTTAGGTTGGATCTTGCTAGAATGTGATATCTGAGCAGGTGTGGTATTTGTCCTACCTTGCTTAAGCTTGGCAGACCCAGCTAATACAGGGAAGCGAAATTGCTAAGAAGTTCCAGGACTGTGGCTTAGACTGAGAAATCTAAAAAAACATCCTGGAAGAATTAAAAACCACTTCCATACTTCTGCCAACAAAAATCCACAATCAACCTTTAACATTATCAGGAATTCGGGTAAAGTTGAAGGGGACTGTTAGATATTCTATCATATGCATTGATGTATTTCTAATTATTAGTGATAGTTTCTGAAATCTTGGCTGGTAGGACTGCACAGGTCTTCAAGGGATACTTTATTATCATAAAAGGTCAAGTAAAATCAAATTAATGTAGCTTTCTCACATCTGTTCAGTAATGTCTCAATTAATATTTTTTTATTTACTTCAATATTACCTTTTTTACCTTTTAAAATTTACCTTTATTACCTTTTAAAATTTTTGTATTTTTTAAAATTATTGTAAGCTTCCTTGAGAACTCAGTTGAGCAGAATGGTGAACTAAAGATCAAGAGTACTTATGTCTTAAAAAATTCTACCCGGTGTCTAGCATTTTAAAATAAATTCAATACATTATAAAATATATTTTGTCTTGCGAAAATGGTCACAGGTTGCACAAGAATCCAATTATGAAATTGTAAATGTCAAGGTGATTTTTTTTAAAAAAACTTAAACAATTTACCTTGAATTATTTGCTTTATTTCTGACCAACCAAGATTCTAAAAACGAGAGCTACCTCTGATAATGTATTTTTCTGCATGGCATCAGATGAAATAGCTACAGGCATCATCTGAAGATGATTGCATTGGGCAGACTGAGCATATTTAGCCTTAAATAGGTTAATACTACAACCTTATACCTGACCTGGTGGCAAAGTGGCAGCCAGTAAAATTCTTAAAATAACATTGTATTGCAGTAGCAGTAACTTGCTCAATGTTGCATTAGCCTAGCTTTCCATCATATTGACAGCCTTATACAGAATAAATTACGGTAATTAAAAACTGAGGTTATCAGGGCATATATCAATTGCCTAAGCGGTCCCCTATCCAGGGGGAGACATAATTGTTTTATCAACTGAAGGACTTTGTCAATTAGGCTTTTAGTGACTCTGCTAGATCCATGAATATAGCTAAGTGATGTATTGATTGCTATGGGAATGCAGATCTGCAAGTGTTTTCTACATCTGGAAGCAACCTATCCATAGGCTGTTATATAGATTCAGCAACAACTGATCAGCATCAGATCAGTTTCCATCCTGCTGGCCATTGCACCCAAACATTGACCCCGAAGCAAAACAGCCTCTCTTGAGTCAGATATAATAGTGCAATAGAACATAACGCCATATTCTTAATCTGTTGATGATCTCTTCTGCACAATCTCATCAATTTAGAGGTTCTCAGACTTTACAATGCAGATAGTCCTCGACATATAACTGTAATGGAGGCTGCCAATTATGATCAAATGTTATGATGGTCAAAAGACAGATTGTTAAGTGAATGGGGGGGGGGGTCATAAAGTGAATGCTGGGATTGCTAAGTGAGCCAGTGATTCACTATGGGTGCAGTTTTGCTGAAAACTGGAAGTCCCAGTATTCGAAAAAACTGCCAAAAATGCAATTATTGCAAACAGCTTTACAGGCCATATATCACTGAGCTGTCCTTGGGCTAAAGATTAATCTGGGAGTCCTCTATAAAACGTTGACTCCTAGACCAGACTGACCAAAATATTCTGTGATCCAGAGTCTAAGAACTCCTTCCAATGTTCTCCTGTACTTTCTAAGTCATTAGATTTTTATTTTTCATAGACTTAGCAATAATAATTTAGTTGTCAAATGGGATGAGGTGAGTTGTTCTTAAATGCCATACAAACAGAAATGTAGGTAGCAAAATTTGCAAACTTATATGTATATAGAAGATAGAAGTGAGAAGAAATGGCCTATCAGGCACAAGAATTCAGGAACCAAGGCTGTTCAAATAAACACGAGTTTATCGTCTACAAAAATCTAAATTATTATTTAGTGAGGAAGAAAAAGTAACAAGCGTATCTTCCTAGCTGATGTGTTATTGCTCGCTACATTTCTTCCAGAACTGCATTTTTAGTCTTGAAGGCTGAACTCTATAGATTTCAAGGGAATGAGAGCATGCCCAAGCATTCTGCTCTTAGTTAATAATGGGACCACAGATTAATGGAGAGGATTGTGGAACAATCTATAAACAGGGGTGCTGTTCAGCAGGTTCTGACAGGTTCTGGAGAACCGGTAGCGGAAATTTTGAGTAGTTCGGAGAACCGACAAATACCACCTCTGGCTGGCCCCAGAGTGGGATGGGAATGGAGATTTTGTGGTATCCTTCCCCTGTCACGCCCACCAAGCCACGTCCACAGAACCGGTAGTAAAAAAATTTGAATTCCACCACTGCCTATATGTACATATTTAAAAAGAGAATGAAAACCTTAGACCAGGGGTGTCAAATGGGATTTCTTCGAGGGCTGGATCAGCATTGTAGTTCTCCGCAGGCCAGCCAGGTGGGGGAGGGAGGGGAAGATGGGGTGGACACCTCCTGCAGCATTTTTCTGGCCAAAACGGGTCACAGGAGGGCTGTGTGCCCCGCCCCCCTGCACTCCATTTTGGCTGGCAAAGTACTGTAGGAGGCCATCCAGGCCAAAAATGGGTGGCATGGAGGCCGCATGCACCCCTTCACGCCCCATTTCGGCTGCTAGAGGCACCGTGGGCTGGTTCTTTGATATTTCAAGGCCGGTCCTGTGGACCAGTTTTAAGCACCCCGTGGGCCGCAACCGGCCTGCGGTCCTTGTGTTTGACATCCCTACCTTAGACTGTAGGTTACTTTTTAAAAAATTTAGTTTCTGCCTCGAATTTGCAATTAAAACATAAATTTTTGCAGTGTGCCAACACCGAGCATTTTTATGAAATACTTAGTTTTTAAAAACTTCCATCTTTACGGGCTTTCATTCTCCCCGTGGGAATTCCGTTTGCCTTCTTTTCTTCCTAAGTCGCACTCGCACCGAAAAGAGATGACAGTACATTTCCAATAAGGTTTGCTCCATAAATTCCCACCTGAGATTTCTTTAATAGATTCATTCTATTCACTGGCACAACAGTAGGCTTTTGCTGGGCCTAAGCAGTGTTGCTCGTGTCAGCTCAGCCTCAAATGGGCATTTGTCCATATTACAAAGCTACCATTCAAACTGATACCGCAGATTGCAAATATGGATTTCCGTTGTTCGCGGTATGTGAGTGCTCAGTGTTAAAAACATCTAAGCATCTAAGCTATTGTATCATACAGGTTTTTAAAGTGTGACTCATTTAATTAACTATAGGAACAGCAAGCATTTCTCCCCCCCCCTTTTTGGCAACCTTTAAGACATACATAATTACGTTATTCTAAACAGCTTTGTAGCAGCTAGTGTCTGCAAAATCTTGTTTAAAAAACTACTCTGCTTTCTGTGCTTTTCCTTAATTTGATCTCTGCCTAACTCTATCTGTGTATATACAGCTGCAACTTTTAGTTTCAGTGCTTATGGGCAGATTTCTGTAAATGATACTGCTTAGAATTAGATCCATCTAATGTTTTCTTTTCTTTGGGCTTAAGGTATTTTCCCTTGACTTAAGGAAGGGAGATTATAAACTATGACTATGTGTTTAAATTCTTTTCTTGATCCAATAAAGGTAGTCCCTTTAAACTAATACACTCTTGCAGAAATAGTGTGCAAGCTTTCAGGGCCTCTTTCCTCGTCTGTTCCTTTAGTCCTCTGTTGAGGTTTGCATATTTTCTCTGATCCTGCTTAAAGTTTTCATTGCTATAACTACGTGAAACAGAATACATTATTGAGTTTCACTGAATAAGTTTCAAATGGAAATTTAATCAGAATAAGAAGTTTGTCATACTCTTATAAAAATGTCTGTTCTTTGCTCAGATAGGTTTTATGGAATGTAATATGATAAATGGATTGTTTTATTAAAGCTGAATAGGAAAAAAAACAATTATACACATACACATGCTAAAATAATTTTCACCCTGTATTTGGTGATATTTCTGCCGTTTAGATTTGAAACAGTTGTTTGTTGTCCAGAAAGTGGCAATACTTCAATTGAGAAGTTAGTATATTTTAAATGCCACTTGAAGGCAAAAATGAAGAAAATTAAAGGGGAACAATGGCAATAAGATAAAAATATATATTAATTTCCTATTTGTGATTTAAAATATCCTATCCATTTCTTTCTTGTTTTTGTCTCACATATGTTCAGCACCTCTATTTCAGATAACAGTTATCTGCTTCTTTCATATTTTTTCGATAGATAAATTTCTCCCACTCTGGTTTTCCATAATTGCTGGAAGTTTCTGTCAAGCAGCCACATTCATCTGAAACCAGCTTGTATTTTGAATTTTTCTGGTGTTCAAAGCTAGGTTGAAACAATAACATATTGCAAATATACTAGATATTTTTTAATGTCATGTTCTTGTCAGAGTTGTTGTAAGGATAAAATTTATGGGATGGAAAAACATCATATATGCATCAAGCATAGTATAAAGTGTCAACCAGCTAAAAACAAGCATCAAAAGTTCACTTAGAAATCTCACATGTTCTTTCAGGAAATTTCTAATTATTTCTTTGAAAGAGTTTCTGTGTGTTTGTGTGTGTATGTGTACTTTTGAGTAAGTGCTGTCTCCTGGAAAGTCTCTGCAGTTTTCTTGGCAAGGGTTTTCTGAAATCGTTGTCCTTGCTTGCTTCTTAGGGCTGAAGGTGTGTAATTGGCTGAAGTTTGCCTATCTGGCTGGTACCTAAGACAGGACTAGAACTCATAGTTTACCATTTTCTATCTTGATGCCTTAACCACTACACCAAACTACCTTTCTTTCCCTTGGAGTGCTGAATGATATTTGAAGGATCGAGACTGTTTTTGTTGAATGTACCATATTTTTCGCACTGTAAGACACACTCCCCCCCCCCAAAGTGGGTGGAAATGTCTGTGCATCTTATAGGGCAAATATGCTACCTGTCACCTCTGCCACTGTTCACTGCTGGCAGGGAACGGTTGAGCCTTCGCTAAAGAGCAGCTGATCGGCAGTTGGATCGGCCTCCCAGAATACCACTGATCAGCTGTTCTAGGTGGCAGTGATCGGTGGCGGCAATCGGTGGTGATCAGTGGTAATTGGTGGCAGCAGTGATCAGCGGCAATCAGTGGCGGTGGCGATTGGTGGCAATAGGTGGCGGCGATATGTGGCAGTATTTGGCGGTGCACGGCAGTCGGCAACGATCCCTGTCGCCTAGAACAGCTGATCAGCAGTATTCCGGGAGACTGATCCAACCACCAATCAGCTGCTTGGCAGTGAAGGCTCCAGTGTTCCCCGGCAGTGGCAGCAGCTCAGCTCACTTGACTGGTGGTGGGCGCAACGGAGCAGAGCCCTGACAAGCCACATGCTGGGGCTGCGATAACATGCTGACGCTGACCAGGCTGTTTGCTGCAAGGACACTAGCCAGATAAATAGTGGATGGATGCTGGGAGGCAGAGGCAGATTTTTTTTCTTGTTTTCCTCCTCTAAAGCTAATGTACGTCTTATGGACTGGTGCATCTTATAGTGTGAAAAATACAGTATATCTGATTGCTTTTTAAACAGTTCACGACTTGGAGCCCCTTGGAGCCAAAAGATTATAGGCCCCAATAGTAATCATTCTCAGAAACTCATCACTTCAAAGAATATATAAAACTCTGTGTCTAGCTCAACTTGCTTACTTTATCTGCTAAATAGCCAAATATATTAGCATAATTATTGCTTGATTGCATTTAACATATTTATAACTTACTTTTCAGCCAAGATTTGGTCTCAGAAAAGTTTGCTTTAAAAGCAGTGACAAAAACATGTTATATTTCTGAGTACTGCCATAGGTTTTTTGACTCACAATATATTGTACAACATATGTTTAATATATTATATCTGGTCCCAAATGTTAATGTATCACCATAACTAAAGTTTTCCCCATCACTATATCCCATCACCCCTCTTGATTTCTCCCATGTCCAATTTTGTTCATATTGCAAAATACGTATGATTTTATCTGCATCTTAATTCACAGAGTAGCAATAGCAATAGCGCCTAGATATATATATATACTGCTTCACAGTGCTTTACATCCTTCTCTAAGCAGTTTACAAAGTCAGCATATTGTCCCCAACAATCTGGATCCTCATTTTCCTGACCTCAGAAGGATGGAAGGCTAAGTCAACCTACATGAGTAGGGTATGGTGGATAACTAGATCCTTTCTGAAAAAATCACTGAGTTCATTTTTGCATGTATTAAGATAGAAGCTATTCAGTTCAGTTTTTTCATCTGTGATTTAAAAAAATGAAACTGTGTGATCATTTCTATTCATTGCACTAATATACAGTTTGTTTATAATTGATGGCGAACTGATGGTGGCATGCGGAGCAATATCGGTGGGCACGCGAGCTCAGCTCCACCGCGATGTGCACCTCCAGCTAATTTTTGGAATGCAGGGGGCGGGACGCATGTGGGAGACACACGTGCATGCACGGGGGGTTGTGCGTGCATGCACAGGGGCTGTGATCACGCACATGCATGGGGGCGGGTGGAGCCCGGAGTGTGTGTGGTGCTCCCTCCGCAGCCTGTTTTTGGGCCCAGGAGCCTGCAGGGAGACCTACTAGGCCCAAAATAGGGGCGGGGGGCTCATGTGCGCATGTGTGTGGGGGCATGGGGGCTCACACGTGCATGAACGGGGGCGGGGGGCTCACATGCACATCCGCAGGGGTGTGAGGATGTCACGTGCACATGCTCGTGGGGGCAGGGGAACATAGGGGGCCTTGTGTGCATGTGCAGTCCCCCCCGAATTGCATTATGGGTCCCAGCACGCATGCGCCCTGTTTTACGCGCACACACACAACGAAAAAAAGGTTAGCCATCACTGGTCTATAACTTCCATAGAATTGGGAGGGTTTATTTAAGCCTTTACTAGAACATGTCTAATAATGGTGAGCCAATCACCCCTCTTTTTCATTTTTTGTTGCCCTGCAAAATTATTTGAAGATAGGTTCTGATAATTGATCTTGGCTTTGTTACCAATACAAGTAATTCTCGACATGCCATAGTTTGTTTAGTAAACGTTCAAAGTTACAACAGCATTGGGGGGGAAAATCATTTTTCAAACTTACAACCATTGCAGCCTCCCCATGGTCATGTGAACAAAATTCAGATGCCTGGCAACTGACTCACATTTATGATGGTTGCACTGTCTTGGGGTCATGTGATCCTCTTTTGCGACCTTCTGACAAGCAAAGTCAATGGGGGAAGCCAGATTCATCGAAGAACTGTGTCACTAACTTAACAGTTGCAGTGGCAAGAAAGGTCGTGAACTGGGACAAAATTCACTTAACAAATGACTCACTTAGCAACAGAAATTTGGGGCTGAATTGTGGTCGTAAGTCGAGGACTACATGTACTTAACCTGAAGGGAATGAACCAAGTTTCCCTTGTTTTCTAGGAAAACTGAGAAAGGGCGGGGCATGCATTTATGTAGGGTGCATTTGTACAAAGGTGCACTTGAACTGGCTCTACTGTTCTGGGAGCCCTAAAGATTTTCTGTTCACGATTTATGTCAGAGAGGCTTGTACAGGGGGGAAATTTCGATTTTTTTTTACTACCAGTTCTGTGGGCATGGCTTGGTACGATGGTGTGGCTTGGTGGGCGTGGCAGGAGAAGGATACTGCAAAATCTCCATTCCCACCCCACTCTGGGACCAGCCAGAGGTGGTATTTGCTGGTTCTCCGAACTACTCAAAATTTCCGCTACCAGTTCTCCAGAACCTGTCAGAACCTGCTGGGTTTCATCCCTGGGTTTCTACCTTTGACTTGTCCAACAAAACTTAAAGGAGACATTTTGCCAATTAATATCTGAATTTCTTAGATTACAAATGCCAGGTTTGCTTTGTAGCAAGCCCTTTAAGCTGTGCCTTTACCCGTCTCTTGTGCTTTTTATGAAACCTGGCAATAGGGATTTCCAGTCTTCATTAAGTTTATGTATAAGTAAAAATCGTATTTTCACCAGGCTGAAATTTCTGCTTTGATCTTTTCTTACTTTTTCCCCCCTACCTTGTATTTCATTAAAAGAGTCCTTAAGAACTATTAACTCATTAGTTTTAATGAAGTTAAATTTATAATTCTTTAAAAATGTTTAAAGTATAACTCTTGGTATTGTTCTGAGGAATATTTGGCAGAGGTACTTTACCTGTTCTGTTAAACTTGCAATGAATAGTTTGAACTGACTTGAAGAAAGCTCCACCTAGTGGAAATCTGATAAACTACTGGCTTTGTTTTTAACCTGAATTTAAAAGAATCATTCATGTTGACAATATGTCAGAGTTGTTTCAGATACTATTTTCCATCCTGCTGATGATCGTGTGTATAAATCAAAAATAAACATCATATTGCAACTTAGCGTGATGCATAAATCTATAATTGCATTATTCGGTATAATTAACTCTGCCACGTTTGCTCCTTCCCAGAACTATGTAATCCTGATAGAATATTTCATTTGAGACATTGTAGAACCAGTTAAAGGTTATTCATTACTTATATTGTATTTGTGAGGGGTTTGCTTCTTGTTTTAGTGCAAAGATATGACTGGGGAATCAGGGAAATGGGTAAATATTTTCCTTATATATACTCTAACTCCAGCCTCCACGTTAGCTTAATACAGAGTTTTCCCCTTCAAGGATTTAGTCAAGGAAAAAAGAAGCATTCATGTTATTAAATATGAAAGGATATATGTAAAGATATTTCAAATATTCTATAATAGCATGTCAGTAAGGGTCCATCCATCCATCCATTCATCCATCCATCCATCCATCCATCCATCCATCCATCCATTCATTCAATTTATATGCTGCCCATCTCCCAAGGGTGATACTAGGCTGCTTACAATCATTCCTTTACAATGTCCAATAAAATTTTAAAACAATAGAGATCTTAAATATAAAATTCAGTGAAAATTAAATTGACCAAGATGAAGTGGAAGGGAGCAAAGTACACACTTTGGAAGGGTGGGAGGAGATGGGATGTTATCTAATCCATTCACCATCTTCAGATTGCCACATTCCCATTGGGGCACCAGGCCAATTGGCAGAGCCATGTCTTCAAGCCCTTTTGGAAGGCCAAAAGGAAGGGCGTGGATCTCAGCTCAGGGGACACGATGTTCCAGAGGGTGGGACCCATGGCAGAAAAGGCCCCTCTTCTAGACCCTGCCCAACAGAATTCTTTGACAGATGGGGTCCACTGCATGTCCTTTCTGCCGGCATGGGTGAGACTGTTCCTGAGATAGCGTGGACACACGGCATGCAGGACTTTAAAGGTGAAAACCAACACCTTGAAGCAAAACTGGCAACCAGTGCAGCTTGCAGAAAACTGCCTGAGTTGTGCATCAGCTGAAGCTTCCAGATAATGTTAGTTATAACTCACTGGTTTTAATGAAGTGAGTTTGTGGTAAGTATACGATCGCCGTGATCATCTAGTGGTAAGTATCCCTGCCTGTCACGGGGGAGACCGGGGTTCGATTCCCCGACAGGGAGACAGACATTAAGTTGGGTTTAAATACAAAGTGGTACTTGGTAAAGTGCCTTGTTTTTGTTTTTAATTTCTGCAGGCCCATCTGTATTCCTTAGGAGCTACTTTAACAGCAGCATTAGAGTATACAATGGAAACTGAAACGGATCCGGAATTTAGCCAGGATCTTTATGCTCTGCTTGGACAAATGCAGAAAGAAAATCCTAAAGAAAGGCCAGATATTGAGGTAAAGATCTTGATTTGCCGTCTTGAATAGCAACATTTATCCAATCTTCCTTTCACTGTTTCATTACAAGATAATTGGCTGAAGCTAAGTATGGGTAAAACAACATTACTAGAAATATAGGCATTATTGTTATATAGTATATGTTGTTTGGCATTAATATAATTTGTCGTTTCCACATGGGAGTTACTATTCTTCTTTAACAAAAGGATAATAATTTGGAAATATATGTTCCCTTATTAGTGCCTGAGTTTATAGGGGGCAAACATTTTAAATAAATATAATCAATGGAAATTTTAAAATAATGCCTTCCGAGGAAATGAATTATAGATCTAGCAGCTGTGATGCTAACAATAATAACTTACAATATCATGTGTGCTAACATAAGAAGTCAGGATTGTATGCAATGTTTGTTAATCAGAATACTTCACTTTAGACTTGCCAACTTGGTTTGTTTGGCTTAAATACTTTGACATTGCTCATATGTATATTTTATTCATTTATTGCAAAAATGTATATGTATGTATGAATGAATGTAGATTCAAGGCAGTTTACAAAGCAGTACAACAAACTCTCTTAACAAATCCCAAACCCCACAATAATAGGTAATATTGCACTAAGTCAATTTTATATATATATATATATATATATATATATATATATATATATATATATATATATATA